>PVLC010002295.1:0-120031 GCA_004027655.1 Graphiurus murinus | reverse complement strand
AATTTAGATTCCCATCAGTAGTATATAAAACATATGTTTAGCCAACATTTGTTATTTCAAACTTCTTTTGGACAATTTAGTAGATAGAAAATAGCACTTTCTTGTAGTCTTAGTTTCTATTTTTTTGGTTAGTAATATGGCTGGGAACCTTCTAATATATTTGTTGGTCACTCTTATTTCTTCTTCTAGGTAATATCTGCCAAGATCATTAATTCATGCTCCAATTTAGTCACTCTTTTCTACTCCTCCTTCTCCTCCTCCTCCTCCTCCTCCTCCTCCTCCTCCTCCTCCTCCTCCTCCTCCTCCTTCTCTTCCTTCTCCTCCTTCTCCTTCATGTGTCGATCTTGTATATTAGTGATATTGGTTGCAAATATATCCTCACTTTTTTCATTATCCTTTCACTTCTTTTATTATAGTGTTTAAAAGACAGAAAGTTCTTGATGTTAATATAGGCAAATTTATCATTTTTTTCCTTTTATGTTTAGTGCTTTGGCTATATTCTGAATGTTTGTGTACCCCTCCCCCATCCCTGTGTTGCAACCTCCAAGCCTAGGGTGATGGTATTGGGAGGTGGAGTCATTGGAAGGTGAGTAGCGTATGTGGATCAAGTCCTCATGAATGGAATCATGTGCTTATAGAAGAGGGAGGGAGGGTGAGGGAGCAGGGTAGGAATTGGGGAAGGGGTCAAATGAGAAATGTGTGCACATATGTCATTATCAATTTGTACCTAACAAAGATGTATGCTTACAATGCACGAATTATTACAAGAAAGAAAGAAAGAAAGAAAGAAAGAAAGAAAGAAAGAAAGAAAGAAAGAAAGAAAGAAAAGAAAAGGAAAGGAAAGGAAGGAAGGAAGGAAGAAAGAAGAGGTGGAGAGGAACACTTTCTTCTTCCACCATGAGAAGATACAATGAAAAGACAATCTATGGATCAGAAAATGGGCCCTCATCAGACACTAACCCCAGCCTCCAGAACAGTGAAACATAAATGTCTTCTAGTTGTAAACCACCCAGCCTATGGTAATATATCATAACAGTCTGAAAGGATTAAGATGGCTTCTTTAATAATTTTTTCTTTATTTCAAATCCAAAAATACTTTGTTTTTTTCTAAATGTTTTTATATTTAGTGTTTCACATATGAGCCTTTATTCTATATTGAAAAAAATCTCATATATGGTATAAGACAGGGTGATAGATTTTTCCCCATACAGATAACTAATTTTCTCAGTTACATTTATTAAATAGTATATTGATAAATGCATGTGTGTAGTTCTTGGCTTACTCTTCTGTTTGTAACAATACCATACTGCTATAATTAGTAATGATTTATAATGAGTATTGATGTGGGGGAAATTCTCTTGCCTATTCTTGGCTTTTTGTTCTATGATGTGCATTTTAGAAACAACCTTTCAAGTTTGTAAAAATTCTTCTAATGTTTTGTTTACTGGAATTGTGTTGAGTCTGTAGGTGAAGTTAGAAATAATTAAAATCTTTATCACATTGTATCTTTCTATTTGTGTACCTAATACATTTTACAAGTTAAATTTTTAATGTCTTTGCATAAAGTTTTATAACTTCTCCAAAAGATCCTACACAATTTTTGTTATGTATATACCCAAGGATCTTATATTTTTTCATTGCTGTTTTAAGTACCATATAATTTTCAAAACAATAGAGTTTTGCTGGCATTTTTAAAAGTGGTTGATGTTTGTTTAATGATCTCGTATATAACCATTTTTACTCTATTCTAGTAAATAATGTACATCATCAATCTGAAAATAATGAGTATTTCATTACTCTCCTCCTAATCTTCATGCCTTTATTTTTTCTTTTTGTCTTGATGAACTGAAAAGGCGTTTGGTAAACATTGAATATACACAGAGATTTTGAGCACCTTATTTTAGTTTTATTTGTAAAGGGAGTGCTTTCAGTATTTCTCAATTAAAAATGAAGTTTGCTCTAGGAAGTTTTAGGTATTCTCTATCAGGAAAAAAATGTTATCTTCTATTCATGGATTTAGTTATTTTTAACCTGAGTAGGTACTATATTTTATCAAATGATTTTTCCACTTCTGTTGAGTTGTATATGGCTTTTCTTCATTAATTCATTAATGTGGTAAATTGCACTTATAATTTTTCTAATGTTAAACCACTCTTGGCATTTCTGATATAAATCTAGTTATATCTGTGATATAATAGCTTATTTCTATGCTGCTTATTTTGCTTTGATATTTTGTTTAACTCTTTTACATCAGTGTTCACAAAGCAAGTGATGTGGTTATAAATAACCCACCAATCTGTGTTTCACAGTTATTATGATTTGTTTGTTGACTATAGGATTTGCATATTGACAAACACCTACTAAATACTCAATAGATACTTTGGATATTGATAATAAACATGATAGTGTTGACAGAGTATCTTTTACATTAGAAAAAAATCCACCTTAGGATTATGATTTGTAAGATAGAGGAAAACCTTCCCTGACAGATCCATCATAGAGACCATAATTACAGAAAAATCCATGTGTTTCCTAATGATATCTATACAACCAAAGTACAACACAAACATTCTTAAAGCAGGAAAATCTTTCCATGGATCTGAAATACCACAGCGAAATCTATTTGGGGAGATGAGATACCCTTGTTCAAAGTAGAATTTCCTGTCTTTCAATAGAATATCCTGTCTCTCAAGATTACATTTCACGGAGAGTCCCTAACGCTGCAGTGGAAATTCAAAGAGACAAGATAATTGACGTTTCCCTCAATTCGGCATGTCACTTGTTACTACAGTAATTACACTCACTGTCCTCTTCCCACGCCCAGACTCTCTCACCTTGCCTCAAACATCAGAATTTATATTTGTTTTTTTCAACTGATTTTGTATGTGAACTACAACAGGAATCGTCTCATTTTAATACCTCAGTTATAGTGCTTCTTTTCACATTGGTCTTATTTCATCTCTCTTTGATTTAATCATCATGTCAAGATTTGATATTATCGTTCTATCTGTCAGCACTTTTGGTAATATGTCATAATATTCCTTTATGACTTGCTTTCACTTACCAAAAATGTATCAAAATCAATAACATAAAATGATAAAGCAACTTCATACTAGATAAACAACTAAAATATATAAGCTAGGAAAATAAATACATATCTGTAGGCTACATGTTAGTATCATTTGAGGATGTGGACTTTTTTTTTTAGTAAGTAACAAGTAACAGTGACCCTGAAATTAATAGTAAGAAAAATCAAAAGGACAAAAGGGCCATGGGATTTTCTCTCTGATGAAAGGGTAAGATTTCTTACATGATCATGCTCTCAGTGTATTATTTTTATCCTTCAGCATATATGAGAATTACAGAGGCTAACAAGTGAATTGCTTTTGCCATGATAAAAATAAAAGGGAAGCCATGCAGTAGGAATGTGTCTTAGGCTGTTACTGTGATGAAATGGCCTAAACCTCAAGATAGAACTGAACATGGAACACGGTAAAAGTAATTTAAATTTCAGTTCTGAAACAAAGCCTGAGAAACAAAAAGAAGCCTTCAAACACAATAGAATGGAAGAGTAAGTGTGTTCATTTCTGAGGTCCACCGCAGGAAGAGGCATGTCACCTCATAGTGTTTGTTCTGATGGACTGTCATGGATAATGCTATTTCCCAGAGTCCTGCACCATATCTATCTAAGTACATGATTCATTAGATGGCAATTCAATCCTGGATACTAATAATCTACATTTCTTATAGTGATATGTTTTGTCATTTATCCAATGCTTTTATTTCTTTTTGACTCTAGGGAAACACAATGGCAGTTCTTCCAGGAAGATTAAAATTGCAGGTAAAATTGTTGTTCTTGTTGTTTTAAAACACAGAAAGCAATTTGAAGCACCCAGGATAAATCTCCTACAAAAGAGCATTCACTTTAAAGAATCAACTAATGCTAAAGTAGCTTCTTTAACTTTGCAGCCCTCTGCAATAGCTTTGAAGGTATTAATAAACCTTTATGGATAGCCCATGACAAATAGCAAAGGAAAGGACTTTCAAAGGGATCCACACATTTAAATTAATATGAACCTTCTAACTCCATGAGAAGCTATAGAATTTTAAGTGGGACTTTACTGGTTTGTTCTATGCTCTGTACAATTCCCCCAGATTTTAATGAAATATTAGGGTGGATAAAACAGTGAACAGCATTGACCTAGAAGGAATATTGAAAACTTCACCTTCATATTTCTTATTAGTAATACACCTATGGTCATCTGTGGGTTTTTTTGTCTATTTTAGTGAAGGCTGCTGAGGTTGTATTACAAAGACTGGAGTTAAGATGCCTACGTCTGCTCTTGATACCGTGATGGCAGTTAAACCACTGTTCCCCAATTATAGATTCCATTCCTAGGTAAGTAGAGACATGAGAAAAAAAAAATCCTGGACTGAGTTAAAATCTGAAGTTGCTGAATTTTCTCAGATTTTTTTTCATAATCAGACAGAATGTAGCTAAAAATAGAGATTCAGTTGGGTTATAGAATAATAAAGAACACTAGCTTCTTTCCCACACAAGAATAAATGGCCAAAAATTTTATACCTACTAAATTTTTTGCCTTGTGTATTACTTATCTACTGATGCATTACAAATTATCCCCCAAAATGACAGCTTAAAATAATTATAGACATCTACTTCAAACAATGGCTTGCCTGAGTGGCTCTGGGTCAGGATCTTTTATAAGGTTGCTGTAAATACAATGGTTGGTACAACGGGCATCAGAAAGGTTGACTGAGGTTGGAGGGTCTGATGATCCTAAGATGGTCCAGGTGACCATTAGCAAGTTGGTGTTGGCTGTTGGCAAGAGACCTCAGTTCTTCACCATAATTATCTTTGCAGAAAGCTGCCAGTGTACATGGAGGCTGACTTCTCCCTACATGAATAATCTAAGAGAATGTAAGTGGAATGTAAGTGTCTTTTATTATCCAGCCTCAGAAGTCACAACCAGCAATTCCATAGTATCCTATTGGTTACCATTGTCAACCTATTTTATGGGTGAGTTGAGCATCATGGGGGAAAGCTACCTACCACAATTTGCAAAGTAGAACTGCATATTATTTAGAGAGTATTTTCAGAAGTAAGTATACATGTGCAAATGCTATTTCACAGAGTATGTGTTCAGAACACTATATCCCAAAAGCCTGAGAACTCAATGTTGTATTGTTTTCTTATTGGTGCAACATCTTCTAATAAAAATAACAGAACTTTCAATGGTACATAGCTCTTTTTTCTACTCCAAAATGTAGTGCAAATGTCATTTTATCAGCCTCATATAATACGAAAGCACAGATTACTTGCTAAAAGTTGCACAATATGTTAAGAGAAGAGTAAGACTCTGATTAAAGTTATTTCATGCACACAAAGCATTTTACCTATGTTTTGTTGTTAATGCAAATAACAACCAACAGAATAAGGGGAATGGAGTAAAAGGGAGAACTGCAGTAGTTGTATCTCATTGGCAATATTATAAAACATAGCCTTCTTTTCCCAAGCAAAATAAGTGATAAAAAAAGGTAGAGAAAGAGAAATATAACAAAGTTAACCTCCAACAGGGCCGCATAGCTCAGTTCCTTAGTTTTACAAATGAGGAGACCAAGGCATAGCAAATTTTACTGGCTTACCCAACCCTACATAGGATATTAACCATTTGTACTATATATCCCAAAGTGATTTCACAGGCCTGGAGCTCTTTTCTCTTAATTAATTTTGAATTTATACAGCACCAAACAATAGGTCAAAAGTACAAAGTTGAGTGAATCAGTCATTTATTATTACTTAGACAAATAAAAATATTGTTTGGTAGACTACAATGATCCTCTTTCTCTTTTTTTTTTTTAGATACAAACTTGATCCAGTAACTTTGCATTGGAGACACTTCAAATCACTACAGGAAATCTTTCTAACTTGAAACTTCAACTCAAGGTATTATTTAAAATTAAAGAAATGTTTTCACATTCTTATGATGGCAATGCCATGGAGCAATGTACTTGTTTCTTTTTTCCTTTTAAAAATTATCTTGCCAATAAAAAACAAACTTCTTTAATGTAGGAAGCACTAATCATAGAAAATAATTTGGGGTTGTGTCAAAAATTTTGATCAGATGAAACTCATATCCCATAGCTGAATGTCTTGCTTGTTGGCATTTTGTGAATATGTTTTAGGAATTGTTTTCCAAACTTCATTGTGACTTGTTACCTCTTCTCAACCCTTCTTTGTCTGACTCTCCCTAGTGTGTAAAACTTTCTGATTGCCATAATTCTATTTTCATGCCACATTACCCTAAAAAACGTTCTTCTAAACAAATGATTGCTGTCAAAGGACAGAAGATGCACTGTTTATCTTGGATTTTAGTGAAGAAAATAACTCATAATGGTCTATGAGGCTCACTTTAGGAATGTGGCTGCCTCATTTGGAAACTGAATTAGTACATGCTAAATGGTAACTCGGTTTCTAGGATAAGGTGGAAGAGGTCCTTGGACTAATTGATTAGAAATGGGAAAATTAATGGGCTCTGTAGATGAAGAAACACAGTAATGATATGCAGGCACTGGGTTTCATTATATAATCAAACATTTCCTGAATACTGACCATCGATTGGGTGTCCACTATTGGTCATGGATGGCGCTGTTAAATGTTCAAGGTTGGATTTATACTTTAACACTCAAATTTTATTACTCACCTCTTCTGTCCTCCCAGTTTTAAGCTAAATGTATTAAATACAGAGAGAAATACAGCCAATTATTTGCTAGAAAAGTCCTGATTACCTTCTAATCAGAACTTTTTTAGTAAAGGTTTTGTAGTGTGACTAAGGCCAAGAAACTTAAGATCTCAGCACATATCAGCACCCAGCTCCTGAAAGTCAATTCAAAACATACCCAGCAGTGCTGGGGACAAGGAAAGGAGAAAGAAGTTAAGAAAAAAACCATGCAGTTATCACTAATGTCTGCTATGTATCTGCCTCGGGGACCAGGCCTCCACTCTTCTGATAGGAGGGTGTCCTATCAGCAACAGGTAGTGAGTGTGGAAATGGAAAGGTTGGGGTGCAGAGCAGGGAAGATGCAGGAAGAAAAATTATGAGCAAAGCCTCTAGCATCAGAAACAGAAGAAAACACTGCACAGTGACGCTTTATTGCTCTCCATGAAGTGCCCCCCCCACCCACTGGTGAACATGGATACAAGAAAGTTGGTCTTAGACCAAAAAAAAAAAAAAGTCTTCTCTCAGGTACAGAAGTTGTAGTTGGGGCTACTAGCTACTAGTATCTTTTCCTATATTTCTGTTTTCCCTTTTGCAGAGTCATAAGTCCAAATGAGGAATCTCCCTTCCTATTAGATACCAATATTCCTTTTAAGGAATTTGGAATCAGAAAGCTCAGATTCAAGCCAAAGCCCTGTCCCCAACCACCAGCACTAACTAGCTGTATAAAGGTGAACAGTTATTCATCATCTAGGAATCTCAGTGCTTTCTGGAACGTGTAAATATATGTTGAGTATCCTTTATACAAAATGCTTGGGACCAGAAGTGAGTTTTGGATTTGGGAATATCTGCATATGGATAACGAGCTATCTTAGAAACAGGACCCATATTGAAACAAAATTTATTTATGTTTCATCTATATACACATAGACTAAAGTTAAACTTATACAACAGTTTTAATAATTTTGTACATGAAACAAAGTTTCTTGGTGTGGAATTTTCCACGTATTGCATTATGTCAGTGCTCAAAAAGTTGTGAGCAATTTGGAACATTTTGAATTTCAGATTTTCAGGATGCTTATGCTGTTTCACTTCCCACTAGCTGTGAGGGCTGCTACAGGTGTACTTCCTATAGGTCTAGTTCCAAGAATCCTCTGTGCCAAGCATAAACAAGCCCAGGAATCTCTTGGAGGCCTCCTGTACCCTGGAGGAAGAGAACACATACAGAGAAAAGGTAGAATTAGTCTTGCAGGAGGAAGGCAGGGTGACTGAGACAAGCTATTTACTTCAGGACATGTTTTTTCATTGAAGATATTTCTAAATTCTGGGTTTCCCCAGGATTCACTTCTACACTGATTCCTTAAGAATCTCATTTCTCCAGGTTGGTACCACTATGAAGACCCCATGACTAAGATGCTACTCTTGCCCTGGCTTAAAGGAAAGACCTGTTTTCCCTTGTAGTTGTGGAGTTGATCTCACTGCAGACAGTGCTATTGGCTGACTAGTCATGACAGGGTGTCTGCCAGGAAATGTTACCATTATGTCTTGAGTGTGAGCCCAAGGTAACATACTCCGGGTTTAGTATTACAGATGCTATGGCTTAATTCTTTAGGATCCAGCTGTACACCTGGCTCAGTTATTTTAGTGTGACATATATTCCTAGCTTGCTCTCTGATTTCCACTAGTTTGCCATTGTTAGAATCTACCCTCTATTTAAGGCCACAGTAGTTCTTCAATCTTCAGAGGTCTACAAAATCGGTGGGCCTTACTGTGCTTTGTAATAACACAACAGCACCTGTTGAGGATGGGCAGTGATGGTTCTAACTAGGCTAATGATCTCTATCTAAGTGCACTGTGGCTGGAGGTATGTAAGTCTTGCTTTGAAAGAAGGAAAATGACTTCCTCCACCAGAAACTGCTTTTAGTAGGAAAGTTTTCCAGAGTCAGTATCTGACGGTAAAGAAGTTGTAGGAATACGTTAACCAATTTAACTTGCTCTATTTTTCTATTTTAGGAAAGCACAGGGTGCTGTATCATAAAAAATATGTGCCTAAATAAATCTAAAATAGCTCTTTCACTAAGTAGAAAATAAAAACACTAAGTGAGAAGAGGATGTTATGTAAATTTAACTGACAGCATTTTTTCCCTTCTTAGTAATCCATAAAATAATGGTAATTCTTGTAGTCGATAGCATTGTATTTCATCAAATATGAGATATTTGCTGTAAAATTCGTGATTTTTTCCTTCCTTTGAGAAACAAAAGTGATCAGTACATTGTAACTGTTATCTTTTTTATAGAAGTAAAAGCACACCGAGATCTGCACATAAGTTTCTCAAAAAGATGAATTTCACAGTGTTGTAATAAACAAAACATAGGATGCCTGCAAATTCCCTGGGAGAAGTTTCTCTGCTCAAACTGGGGCTTGCTTATTGCTTAATACTGCTGCTATAGAAGAGACAGAAACCTACCCAGAGAAGCCACATTAAAAACAATCTATGTGTTTTTTACAATGTTGTCAATTATTTCTGCCTCAATATATTCCCCACTCCAAAAGGGAAGAAAAAATAAAGTAAAATAAATAAATAAATATATAAACAAATAATAGGACAAAAGCCCCCATCCTCACTCTTTGAATCTTGAAGTGCATAATGAGGTTGTTGCCAAATCCTCACTTCCTTCCAAAGAAGATGTTTAGTCCAAATCTTTCTAGAGGATCAGAAACACCAGTAAAATAATAGTAACATAGAAAAGATTTTTATGAGCAGAGAGCTGCACCATTAAAGGGAAACAGGAAACCTTTTTGGATGGTTACTAAGTGTCTTTGTGGCTTGAATCATCCATTTTGCTCCTTATTTTAAAGAACCAAAGTTAGAACTCATGCAAGTAGAAATCAGCCCCAATAGGTTGGCAAGAGTCAAAAACACACATAAGGATGCTCAGGCCAACACTGCCATCCTTGAACTGCCTGAGCTCCGCCCAGCCCACTTCCATGGCTATAATGGTTCAGATTGAGAATGTCCCCCTAGCCCTCATGGAAATGAGGTAGCAATGTTGAAAGTGGAACTTAGTTGCTAAGGAGAGATCCCTGTGGTGTGGACTTGCGTATGCTTTCTCTGCATCTGGAGCAGAGCCTGCATGCTCTCTCTCTCCCCTTCCAGCTGCCCTGAGTGTCAGACCCTGGCCTCAGATGGACTGAACCTGTAATCTCCAAGAAACTGTGATCAAATAAATCTTTCTTCCTTTAAGTTGTGTGGTTAGTCATTTTGGATTCTAGCAGTGAGAATGTCCGTCAAGACAATGGCTTTCAAATTCTTCTCCCCATCCTGTACTTTACCTCCAAAACAAACACAGGAAAGCAGAACCCATAGGGCCTTAATGATTTCCTTTGCCCATGCTACACAGATGGTACATTTGACAGCACTGGGTCCAGGATGTAAGGCAGGCAGCTCACAGCCTGTTCCTGCCCATCCAAACAGAGGAGAAATGTGTCTAGAGAAATAAATACAGGGCTCCCTCTGGTTTGGACATCTCCAGTGTGCAATTAAATAGCAAGGTCTGTAATTCCCAGCAGGATCATTCTAGTTCTTGCCTTTTCAAACTCCCATGATAGACTGTAAAAATGCTGATTTACTACCTTTCTTGGCAAGTTGTCTCTGGAAGTGTTCACTTCACCCTGCCCAATATTTAATAACAACCCAGCATTCAGAAGGGTTAGAGGGGCATCTCTGAATTCCATATTTGATGCAAGAAGAAAAAGTAATATTTTATTGTTCTGGCAGTGGGGGGAGTCCAAAAAATGAAAATAGAAAAGATAACAGAAAAAAATTTGATATTCCAGGTGCTCTAAGTCCCAAAGCGTTCAAGTCCTTTCAGCAGCATTCTCAATATTTGTAGATCCTGTAATGCTGGTGGCCTTTATTCAGGCACCCTGCTAGCCTCCAGAATTGCATATATACACAACTTTGTTGTTTTAGAGAGAAGCAGCTGCATATGCCATTTAAAATACCTTAATTACTGCATCTCTTTTCTGAAAGGGTGGGGTTTCATGGGCAGAAATGGGATTCCATCCTGGGTAAGTCTCACAGGGCTTGGCCACTGCTGTGAACTAGGGGGGAGGGTGTGCGGAGGCTGTGGGGTAGCATCTCGTTTGAAGGAGAGGAAATGCTGCATGTAGACAGATAATGAAAGGCTTCATGCTTGAAGAATTCATAGTAAAGGCAGGTCCTGGGAAGCCGGCAGTTTCCCCTTTTGCTGGTCATGTTAACTTTATAGTTGGAAACGTGAATGCAATTTTGACATTTGTATAGACTTGGTGGTGGAAAGATAGTGAAGCATGAAGCCAGTTTTTATTGGAAAAATCTTTCCAAGAACAAAGCTTTACCAAGTCAACACCTTGCCAGTGACTAAGGTGTAGCCTTCTCTTCTGGGGCCTTGAACACTGCTTCTTCACAGCTGTAGAAAATATTTTAAAAATCCACTATGGTGTCAGCAGGAGCCTTGCTTTCTTTCTAACCTGGGCTCAAAAAACAAGTCTAGAAATTTCACCAAGATATTTTAGAACACTGTTGCCCCAGACATTATACTATGTTCCACAAACTAAGAATTCAACCAAGTTCATTTTTTCAATTTTAAAAATAAAATTTATGTTTGACAATTTAGCTAGGTGTGGTAGCCCATACCTTTAATCCCAAAACTTGGGAGATTGAGACAGGAAGATGAAAGGTTTAAAGCCAGACTCAGCAACTTAGTGAAACCTTGTTTCAAAATAAAAAATGGAAGGCCTGGGGATGAGGCTCAGAGGTAGACTGCCCCTTGGGTTCAATCCCCAGTACCAAAAATTTTCAAGTAATAATTCATTGGAAAATGAAACATAGGACACGTGTTATATTCTGGCAAAGAACTAAATGACATTATTTTGTCCATGTCCTGAAACTTTGTGTGAGACCAATTTAAAGATGACAGACAGATTAAACTGGTGAAAGAGATCTCAAAATAGCAAAGTATTCAAAATTCATTATGGATATCGATATCTGCATTCAGTGAATTGTACACTGAATCTCAGGAGTGGTAAGTAAAGCAGAGAGACTTCAAAGATTTGCAGTTTGGCCAGAAAGGCATACGTAAAATTTGGGCCCAGATAGATGATACTGTGAAAGAAAGTAAGATGGATGAAAGAAGGGAGGAATCTGTGTGGTCATGATGGAGGCAGGGCCAGTGGAGGCTGCAGCTGTGATTGAAAAGGGCCAAACAGCAGTGATTCAAGAAGGCATGACTTCTTCCCTGCTGACTCTTGATGTTGATGCTCAAACAATCCTGACTTTGCTGGAAAAGCAAAAGGGGGTCATGGAGCCTTGCCCCTAGATTTCAAAGGAAGGCCTGGGAAGCCAGGCAATGTGTGGCAGGGTTGGAATCCTTGCAAGCAGACCCAAATGGGGCAATTTGTGAAGCTGTTAGGTTGAAGTCAAGGTTTCAAAGAAAATCCCTGAGATTTAGAGATGTCAGAAATGTGAAACAATCACAAGGAAAGCTACAATCTGTGAACCATGGAGACAGGCTAGAAGAACCAGCATGCTGACTATTTCAGTCAACCAGGCCATGGAGGTGGGGCTGCCAAGGCCTCTTGGAGATCATATCTCACCACCATGTGCCCAGAAGTGGAGCTGCAGGATGAAATACTTGTCCTCTTGGATATCAGTACTGTTCTGGTACTATTCCTTCTTTCTATGGCCCCATTCCTTTGGATGTTGTTATAGTTAGATATAAGATGTCCCTTAATGAGCTCATTTATTAGTGTTTAGAGCTGATATAATTGAGTCATGAGAATCATAATCCCAGCAGTACAATGTATTTATCTGGGTGGTGATCCAGGCCAGTAGGGTGTGGCTGGAGATGGGTCCCTGGGGATGTGGTCTTGGAGATTATATAAATGGTTCCTCCTCTCCCTATTCTCTCTCTCTCTCTCTCTCTCTCTCTCTCTCTCTCTCTCTCTCTCTCTCTCTCCTGGCCTCCATGATGTGAGGAGGACAGCCCATGTGTTCTTCTTCTGTATGCCTCCCAATGCCATGCCCTGAGATCAGGGGTCTCCAGCCTCACATGGACTGAGCCCCAAACTGTAAGAAAATAAATCTTCTTTTCTTTATGTTACCTGGTCAAACTTTTAGATGATAACTGAAATAATGTTGATGAATACAGGTGTCTATAACTATCGTCCCCCGCGCCGGGTCCTCAACCACGAGGACCCAATGGAGATGATAATCATGTGTTGCTGGTTCAAGCTTCTTTTATTGTACCTCTCTCTCTCTCTCTGTATCTCTCTCTGGGACAGAGGACACTACCCAAGCAGTAACAGTAACAGTAATCGTTCTCTTAATCTTGACAGTCTCTCTGGCCGCAATCTTCTCTCTCACCCCATTCTCGTTCTCAGTAACCGTTCCCCTTAACCGTTCCTCTCCATAACCATTTGTCCTCCTCCCTCCTAGGGCAAGAGGTGGAGTCCTCTTAAAGCCAAACAGGGCTTGAGCCACGAGGTGCCTGCATACAGCTCTCACCTGGGAGCACTCTCAGGCCACGGGCTCTGGCATGCTGGTGCATGCGCTCTAGCGTGGCGCAGCCCTAGGATGTTACCACCTGCAGCTGCTCCTGGCACTCTGCCAGGGCCCATCTTGAGGCGAGGTCTAACCGGGCCCAGCTAAGACCCCAACAATAACTTGCTTTTTGTTTTTACAGGGTCTCACAGCGAAGAGTTTACCTTGAGTCTCAGAAGAGACTTTAGATTTTTGAGCCATGTTAAAACTATTAAGATTATGGAACTCTTGGGGATAAGCTTAATGTATTTTGCATTGTGAGGTGGCTTTGAGGTCTATACGGCCAGCAGCAGAGTGCAATAGTTTTGATTTTGAATGTTCCTTATTCCACTACACCTTACAGAAACAAGATAGCAAAGCTGGAAGTGGGACATGGTTGTTAAAAAGGGGTCCATGAGGGCGTGAAATTGGGGATAAACATGGTTCCTCCTACCCCTAATCTCACTCTCTCTGCTTTTGGCCTCCATTATGTGTGGAGCAGAGCCCATGTGTTTTCCCTCTTTCTGCTTTCTACCACCATACTTTGAGCTCCTCAGACACTAGACTCACATGGACTGAATCCCCAAATCTTCAAAAACTGTGAGCCAGTAAGTCTTCTTTCCTCTAAGTTATGTGGTCAGTCATTTTGGATTATAGCATGTTGACTGAGACAAATGGGTAAACTATTCATTCTTTGAACAACCCAATGAAATGAATAACTTTATTATATTCACCCAGACATACAAGTATTAGTATGTTTTATATCATTTCCCAACTTTTAAAAAAATGATGCTTTTTGACGTGTAGATGCATCCACAATCTCCACACCAGGTAAATTCTGATGTGAGCATTTCCCTTACACCTCTTATTCATCGTGGGATTGTGCCTTCCACCAACAGAGCTTTCTTTCAGATCCCACTTCATTATAGTCTTTACACATTCTCACTGATGTTCATGGTTGCAGTCTAAGTTTTTTTTAAGTAATTTTTCACAGGTTTCCAGATGGGTTTGGTAAAAAGTCATGATTTTTAAATGGGCCAATAAAAATCAAATTATTACCCCTGGCCACCCATGGCTGGTCATCAACAAGAAGCAGAGAAATGGTGTTACTGTGTAAAAATAGCACTTGTCTAGGGTTCAAATGGACTTTTTCTATACACTCTAACTTAGTATCTGGATATCAACCCAACCAGGTCTTCAAATCTCTCTAGCCTCTAATTTCCTTTTTCTGTAACATGAGGGGGAAATTCCAATTAGAGATTTTCTGCCCCAACATTCTGTCTCTTACCTGACATTTTCCAGGGTTTGCCTATGTTCAGCTAAGTCCCTAATTGATCAACATAACACACTGCTTCTTCTCACATTAAAACTAAAAAGGAACATGGCCAAATTGAAATCAGCTAGGCATTTTTATATTTCTTGACAGAGCAATGCAAAGAAGTGGCTTTGCCTCATACCAGTTCATCTTTGTTTCATTCAATTGTGCAGGTATTTTGGCTTCCATGCCTCTGAAGTTCAAGTTTCATCCTGAATGTGGGGCAGGCTTTATTCTTGGTTCAGATGCTGGCCTCTGGGCACATTCCCAGCTTCTGTTCCCGCTACTGTGGTCATTGATAACTGTGAACAGGACAGTGGCACATTCTGTTCAAACTCACCATGTCAATCAGCCTGAATTCCAGGTGACTGAATAGAGCGAAGCTGGGTGTGAGTATCTAAGACCAGAGGGGCAGTGGGCTGCAGAGCCTAGAACTGAGAGACCCATGAAAATTTCTTCCCTGGAATTAAGCCAAGGTCAGGAAGCCAAACCCTGTGTTCTGAAGAAGTAAACAAACATGTCTAAGTCAAGAATTAGATGACATAGGATTTTTTTCATCTAACTCTTATCATTGTAACTTCCAATATATGATTCATTCAAACATTAAGGACAAATTATGTCCAAACATTGTTTTAGGTTCCAGAAATATAGTAGTAAAGAGACCCCTCACTACCCAAAACAAAAACAAAATATATCCTCCTGGAACTCCCATTTAACGTTATGTTCTCTTCTCTCCATCAACCTATGTCAATGTCTTAACTGACTCCGTACTGTTAACATGAAGACATTAGTCCTTACTCTAATTTTTAATCTGTAGTTTGTGTTTCATACAGTTTTGAGATCTTTAATGTTAACTTGCTGATTTTCAAATGTAAGTAATCTTTCACACTTTGTCTAAAGAGGTTGACTCCAAATGTCAAAAGTCTACAGATTTATGTTAAAACTATGCAAACACCAATGACTACAGAGCCAAACAATGTACTAGAATTATATTTTGCCTCTAAGAGGTGTCAGGGCATGATCTCTGAGTCAACTAAAGAAGAATATTATATTCCAAACATTAGGGTCACATGAACTTCAGTCTCATAACTAATCAGGGAGGTATCTAAATTTTTAACATGACACTGACAATGATTGTCTCCTTGCTAAACTCTAGCGGGGCTCCTCTGAGCCATTTATCACCTGGGCCTCACCTTGGCCTATAAAGATTTGAACAATACACTAACAACTTTGGACAGCTCAAGGCCATATTGCCAGTATGATCCTGTTCCCCTTAAAGTTCTTGCCTGAGAAAACTCAAGGCTGCCAAAAGTATTTACTGTTTGTCCCAGTCAATGCCTGAAGATAGGGCCCCTGCCTCCCAGTGTCTGTGGGAGGGTAGGAGTCTAACTTTTGAAAAGGATCAGTTAAAAAACCCATAGAGGCTTCCAATGGACTAGCCTCCCCCTCACTGCTTTTTGTAATTTTTAACTTCACTGTGTTTTCATCCCTTTTCATACTTCTTCCTACTCCCTTGTTCTCACTTTGAAATGCCTGCCCACCTTCATTCACTGAAGAGAGAATGGAGCCATCTACAGTCTGTCTCCTACTGTCAGTAGTTACTGAATAAAATCTATTTTCAACACTTTAATATATGGATATGTTTATCTTTAATACTACATTGAGATGAATAACATATTTTACTTTATTTCATAATACCTGAAACATACTTTCTTGCACAACTTTTTGTTTTTCCCAAAGTCTATAATTACTTTCTTTTTTCCTATTAATAAGAGAATATACACACTGACCTTCTTAAGTGTATCTAGACTTTCAGTTATACTGCCCAGTGCATAAAGTCTTCCTTTTTCCCCAGAGATGTTTCTCATTGAATTCTTCACTTTTCTGCTCTAATATATGAAGTCACTCCTTAAGCCTATTGTATAGCTTTTGTCTTTGTACCTCCTTTTATATCCCTGTTTTCCTTGGCTCCCCTGTTTCCTAGGTATTACATATTCCTCTTTCTTGGTTCCTACTCACATTGTTCCAAAAGGACCCCAAATAATTTCTATGAAAATATTTTTCAGGCCCTGAGATGTGTCCATCATCTCAGAATGTATGTATATATGTATTTATTTATTTATTTATTTATTTTCTCTCATACTCACTGGAAAGTTTGGCTGAGTATAGAATTCTAAATTAAATTAAAAAGTGAAAAAGCAAGATACAGACTAGAAGAAATATTTGAAATACATTTATCTGAAAAAAGACCAGAATATATAAAGAACTTCTAAAAATCAAAAAGAAAAAGATGAGATGACCCCATTTTTAAAACTGATCAAAAATTTTACATAAACTTCACAAGAAGATAATCAAATGACTAAGATATATATAAGAAGTTAATCAATACTAATGATCACAGGGAACACAACTAGATCCACAGTAAGATATCACTGCTTACTTACCAAAATGGCTTAAATTAAAAAAATTATAGAGCACTTGGACCTTCAGAATACATTGCTAAGAGAGTAAAATTCCTTGAGATACTGTATAGCAACTTCTTATAAATTTAAAATGCACACCTACCAATGACCTTGCAATTAAAATCCTAGACATAACCTCAAAATAAATAATTAGAGATAATCCTTAAAAACTTGTGCAGGAATGCTCGTAATAGCTCTATTCATAATAGCTTCTAACTAGGTACAACCTGATGCCAATCCAAAGGAGAATGAGTAAACCAATCATGCTATAATAATTGAATGGAATACTACTCATCAGTAGAAAAGAATGAACTACAGATCCACTAACAACTTGAATGCATATTAAACTATTATACTGAGAAAAAAACAGATGTAAAAATATATATACTATATGAGTAAATTTATTAAAGATTCAGGAGCAAGAGAAAGGAACCTACAGCCATAAAAGTCGGGATATTGATTATCTGTGTAGGTGCAGAGTGATGAGCATGAGTGGGAGAGGGGCAGGAGGGAACTTTCTGGGCTGCTGGGAATTGTGTGTGTCCTCATCCAGGTGGTAGTGACTCAGTCATTGAGACCAGGATGTACAGTTACCATGGTACATCTTGCCAAGTATCATAACTCAAATTTTAAAAAAACGAGAAACTTTAAGTTGAAAATTACCCTCCTTCAGCACTTTTAAAGATTCTTTCCATTGTCTTCTAACATTCACTGGTGATGACATGAAGTCTTGTGATAATCTGATTCTTGTTCCTTGAATTTGCCAGTTTATCCTTTGCAGAAGCTTGAGAAATTGTCTTTAAACACCTTAGTTTGAAATTTTACAAAGTATGTGTCTCAATGAGAATCTTTATTCATCTCATTTGCTCCTCAGTATGCTTTTTCAAATAATTTTCACCCTGTTATGGATTGAATTGTGTCCACTCCTCAAAAGATGTTGAAGTCCCTACCCCAGTACCTGTGAATGTGAACTTATTTGGAAAGACAGTCTTTGCAGATGGTCAAGATGGGTAGTGTTTGCCTTAATCCATGAGGACCATGTCATTTTAAGAAGGAGTCATTTAGGCACAGTGGCAGATATGAGCACAGTGCTATGGGAAGACAAAGACACAGATCAGGATGATGAGTATACAAATCAAGGAGCACCCAACATTGCTAGTGACCCCACCCCCCAAATCCCACCAGAATCTCAAAAAGAGGCTTGGAACATAGCACATCCCTCAGAATTCCTGCCTACGCCTCAATCTTGGACTTCTATGCTCCAGAACTGTGAGACAATACATTCCTGTTGTTTAAGTCACTCAAATTATGGTACTCTGCCATCTCGGTACTAGCAAACTAATATACAGCTCTTCTTTTTATTAAGATCTATTGTTCTTGGACCCTCATTAGTCAGAAGATGGGCATCTTAAATTAAGCCTCTACGTCTCCTATTTCTTTCATATTTATCTTCTCTTTATATTTTTCTCTATGCTTTTCAGATTTCCTGTTTTATCTTATAGAAATTATACTTAATTTCCAGGCCTTCTTGCTTGTTCTGTGTTCCTATTTCACAGTAATTTGATTCTATTTTATGGGTATAATGTCTTTTAAAATATCATTGAAGGCACTAGAGGATTTTTTAAAAATCCTCTTCTATTTTCTTAATTATGTCTATTTTCTCTGGCAATTGTGGTCTTTCTCTTTCATATTGCCTCTTTTCATTGTAAGTTTGATTCTCCTTGGATGATTTGCATTAAAGATGAAAAGGTGTGTGTATGTGTGTGTGTGTGTGTGTGTGTGTGTGTGTGTGTGTGTGTCCTACTCTATTCAGTAGGAAGATTTATTTTCTTACTAGACCTCTCCCTGACTGAGAAGTCTATCTGGAAGATATATGTGGGAGAGTGGGCAGGTGGGAAGATCAGCTTTATGGGTAGTAGGCATGAAGCCAACAGGTCGAATAATACCCAAATACCATAATGAGACCTCCTGTCTCTGAGAGTCAAAGGCTTTCAAAAGAGTTCTACAGAGGTTTTCCCTGATCTATTCAGGATCTTTAGGGAAGGGTTTTGGAGGTAAGACTCAGGCTGCTTATAGCTCCACTGGGCTCAGGGAGCAATCCAGGCTTCTAGGTGCCATATAATGCTACACATTTCATACAATTCTCTCCTGCCCATTCTTTCTCTATCATGAGATTCCACAGCCTTAACCCCCCATCCTTTCAGGTGAGTGCCCACCCCACTGTAACCCTCACAGCACATTCTGGGTTGGGTCTTTCCCACTCTCTTCCATCTATCTATAATTTGGATTTGAATTGTCCCCCCAAACATCATGTGTGGGCAGTGTAGCCAGGTCACTTAGGTGTGGTCTTGGCATCTGTTTCTGACCCTGGCTTCATCCTCTGTCGCTCTCTGCTTCCAGACACCGGGACTCGAGAGTAGTGTCCCTCCACCATGCCTTGCTGCTGCAGTTTCTGCTTTGGAGATGCCCAGCTATGGACTGGAGCTCTGAAACCATGAGTCCAAATAAACCTTTCCTCCTCTACATTGTTCCTGTCTGGTGTTTTGGTCACAGCAACAAAAAAGCTGACAAAAGCAATCTATGTGCCTACAACCACTTCAAGAAATTTCTTCATCTTGCATCTAACTTGTATGCCCATCCCCATTCTTCTTCCACTCTAAAAAACTTTTATCATTTCAATGTAGCCTCTAAAGGGAAGAGGTGAATGTATGTGTTTAGTCTATCTTGAACTGGTATGTTATATTCTTTCTTTTCCTTTTTTTTAAAAAAATTACTCAGAAAAAATGATATGATGTTGAATATAATTAAGGAAATGACAACCAGAAGTCATTAGGGCATCACTTGTCCCTTTTTTGCAGATAATTTCCAAATCTATACTAACATCATCTTTCCATGTACCTGCTGATCATTTCCATGTCTTTGTATTCCCTTTACCTCACATATACCAGTCCAAACCTGTTCTCCACTGCCTAGGTAGCCCCAGAAGATCCCTTCTTCATTGTAATGTGCCTCTGTTCTTGCAGGTTCTCCATACATCCCTATAGACTGAGGACTTCCTTTATAGAAGATGTGTACCCAAATCCTCTCAGCTTGACCTTTGTCACTTAGCTCAGTCCACACTTTGAAAATAAAGAAGACTAATCTAGGAACCTGTGTACTGGCTGCATTCCTGTCAGGACAAGAGCAAAGGAATCTCCTCTCTCCATCAACAATAGCTACTCCCTTTGCATGGATGAACTGTCATACCTTAGCTCATTGGAAAAATTGTGCTGATTAAACATTTAAAGAAAATAAAATATATTTATCACAGAGTAGAATTTAAACACTTCTTTTCAAGAGATGAATGCAAAATACATATATTCTTAGATCTAAAATTGGTTTTGAGTCCAGTAGACCGATTCCAATCTCTCCAAGTCTGCAGACATTCTGCTAAAGCCGCAACCCATCTCATCACTTTCCTTTCTTTATGTAAATGTTGCACCACACGTGCATATCATACCTGAATTTTCATAGTAGAGAAAGATAGGATTTTTTTTTTTTTTTTTGCAGTACTGGGGATGGAACCCAGGGGCATTCTACCTTTGAGCTATACTCCCAGCCCTATTTTTATTTTTTATTTATTTATTTATATATATTTTTGTGGTACTGGGGATTGAACTCAGGGGCATCCTACCTCCAAGATACACCCCCCAGCCCTATTTTTTATTCTTTATTTTGAAACAGGGTCTCACTAAATTGCAGAATGCCTCACTAGGTAGCTGAGGCTGGCCGCAAACCCGGATCCTCCTGTCTCAGCATCCCAAATGCTGGGATTACAAGCATGCGCCACCACGCCCAACTCCTACTTTTATTTTGAAACAGGGTCTCCCTAAGTTGCAGAGGGCCTCACTACATAGCTGAGGCTGGCCACAAGCCTGGATCCTGTGGTTTCAGCCTCCCAAATGCTAGGATTACAAGTGTGTGCCACCATGCCTGGCTTAAGACAAGATCTTTTGATAACTGAAATATATGTGGGTAGGAATCATGCACACACTCCCTAAACTGTCATCTTGCTTGTGTGATTTCAGTACTGATCTGATATTTGCAATATTAGCCATAACTAGAAACATATAAAATCACCATTAGGCTAAGCTTTTGATAAATATCACCAAATAATCTTTTTCCTGATTTAGGTAGTACTTATGTCTCTACTGATATATGATTGTATAGTTTACGCTTAGACACTTAGAGAGCTCAATTTGCCATTGTTTTGTAGTCTTGGTGCCACTTGGGTAAGAATAAAGTAGTTACAGAGAACCTTGAAGTCTATTAAAGTTGATGGTGGTAGAAAGATGGGTGGTGATGGGAGAAACAGGGGTATTTATATTCAATGAAGTTTTGAAGTTAAACAGAAAAGCAGTAACAGATGGTGTCTGATTATGATTGGATTACTGCCAACAACTCACAGGTAGATACTGCAGGAAAAACCAAATGTGGCTCAAATAGAACCACATTCTCAAAATTCAGTGCCCTTCAAGGGCTCTGACTCACTATGCCTGATGTGTGTGTGTTACTCATTTCAAAAAACTTCATCCTTCTAAAATCTGAATGTATTGAATAGGTAGAGTAACTGCAACATATTCTATCATGGAAGAAGCCTCTATTATGCAAAATGATTTTATATAATTGTAAATTTCCCTATAAACTTAAGATTGAAATTGTTTACAAAAGTAATTTTCTACATGACTTTCAATTTATTCATTCAACCACTCCACTTGTACCTATTTACAGATAACTTCCATATCCATGTTTACAAAAACATATCAATTTATATAGAACAAGATATATTATATATATATATATCATATACATATATATCATATACATGTGTGCATATGATATATATGTATATGATATATATTAGGACAAAATACCCTGATTTAACATAGTGTTCTTTTGTTCACTTACAAAGGGGATAGTGCTTCCATTTTCACTCAGTGGGGGCACTGATTGGCAATTGATACCCAAGTTTCTTGATAATACTGTAACTCCAGAACTGCACCTGGAGTGTGCTGTGATTCTCCAGCTTTAAAAAGTCTTCACAAGTTCTGACAACATGATGAAGATCAAAATATCTAAACAACTGTTGTTTGTCTGTTGTACTTCAGTATAGTGAAATCAGCTAGTTTCTGTTCGAACGTGATCGTCTTTAAATATCATCAGTTCGAGCCGGGCGTGGTGGCGCACGCTTGTAATCCCAGCATTTGGGAGGCTGAGACAGGAGGATCCGGGTTCGCGGCCAGCCTCAGCTACCTAGTGAGGCACTCCGCAACTTAGTAAGACCCTGTTTCAAAATAAAGAATAAAAAAAAAAAAACTAGGGCTGGGGGTATAGCTCGGAGGTAGAATGCCCCTGAGTTCAATCCCCAGCACCGCAAATAAATAAATAAATAAATAAATAAATAAATAAATAAATAAATAAATAAATATCATCAGTTCGAAAAGTGTTGGATTTCTTAGACAGTGGAAAGGTAAGTCATCCACTGCAAAAGAGAAATAGAGTCCTTAGACACACTCTCAAATTCAAGAGGGTCATGCCTTAGCAAAATTAATAAGAGCATATCCCCTTTCATTTCTATGGGAAGAAAACCAAACTGTTAATATAGGTGGGAGAAAACTAACATGAATTCATGTAAAACTTTTCCCTGGTGAAGAGGTTGAGATTGGCCAGGGCTGTATGTTAGAGAGCAAGCGGCTGGACCTTGTGATGGCTCCTATTTCTAATCTCTCAAGTGGCGATAAAAAATAATATCTTTTTCATATGGTTGTTTAAGGATTAAATGAGTTAAGACAAAGTGCTTGAGAGAGTGCCTGACAGAGTATGAGTACAACTTACGTGTTTGCCACTGTTATTATGATAAATGCCTACTCTATGCCAGCTACTTTACATTAATAATCACCGTCAATCCCTCCAGGTAGATAGTAGATATTATTATCTTTATTTTAATTGATGTGAAAATGGATTTCAAAGGAGACAAGTAATTTTTCCAAGACCGCATAGTCAATAATTTGTTGAGGTAAAATTCATGCCCAAGCCTTTCTACTCTAAAGCCATTTCTCATTCTAAGTGGCTAACTAACTAACTGGCTCACTCTTGCTAGAACTAGTATTCAGTTAGAGGGTCCTGGCCAGACTTGGACAGCACCCCAAAGATGCCCCATCTGCTCCTGTCTGTGCTTATTGGGGGAGAAGTAAGATTGGTTGCCCAGCAAGTGGTGGCCAGCTCTGCAGGGGAACAGGGGGACAGATGGAATGATCAGAGGGCCCTGGTCACAGCCATTTTCTCTCCTGTATTATCAGAGAAGCTCCCCATGGTTGTTTCCAATCAGGGTGTGTGATTTGCTTCTTCTTTCCCTTTCAAGACATTTTAATTTTTTCATACTGTATTTAATATTTCATTGTTTTTTTTTTTTTTTTTTTTTTTTTTTTTTTTTTTTTTTTTTTTTTTTTTTTTTTTTTTTGTAGATGAAAGGGGAAAAGCTTGTTCTGAGAAATATATAACTCCTCCTTCCACAGTAAAGATCCGTCCCGGAGCAGTGTTCACAGCCGGTGCTGCCAACTTCAAAAATAAATGGTTCTGATATCTTCAGAAACCAGATTCTCATATTTGTTCTCTGAAGAGCGGAGGGTACATTTTTAATAAAGCTCTAGTTGTGATAAATGGCTGGCTCCAAAATAGCAGGCGGAGGCTCAGTTAGTTCAGTGGCCTAGGAGCCACCAGGGTGAATAATTTGCCTATATAAACAGGAGCTCCGGGGAAGTCTTTTGTAAGGCTCAGCTCATTTTAGCTGGGTGACTTCATTTCCCATTATCAGGTCTGATCTCACTGAAGGTGATTTGCTTGCAGTTCACGCTGGCCAACTCAGCACAAGCCTAGCTAATGTAACCTCAAATCTAAGTCAGAAGAACAGATATTCATTGTCTCCATCATATTACAATTTATCTGAAGTATGGTGTCAACATAACTTGCACATATTTATTTGTTACAAGGCACAGGGCTTGGAAGACATTCTGACTTAATTTCTTCCACACAGTGACTAAACATAGATGAACTTTTAAGACAACGAGAGGCATATATGCTTAGGATCAAAAGCCATCCCTTGATGCAGAGGTTGGAGTTGAGAAATGTTATCTAGAGCAAGGGAAATTTAGGAGGTGGTAAGTTGACTACAGAAGGGAAAAATGTTAAATGTCTTCTCCTACCTCTCTCTGAGCTTGTCTATTATCTACTTAGTCCAGCTCTTCTCTGTGGGTGATGGGGGCAGCTGATTTTGAGAAAGAGTCCCCAAGTCACTAATCATTGACCTAAATACTGCTTGCAGCTTCTCAAATGTGAATAAAGTCCTCTGAGAAGTCTTTCATATCAAGTGGAGGTGTTACCATAGACTAAGAATTGATATTTTTAAAAAAGGGGGGAGAAATGTGACATAACTGTAGAATATCCATTAATAGGGGGCCATTTGGCAGCAGGCAGGGGGAGAGATCTGAGGATGTTATCTTTCCTCTGAAGGGCACTATTGAGAAAATGCTGAGCTTTCCTTTCAGCAAGAGAACTTGATGTACAGAAGAATATGGTATAAAGGTTCTAGTCCACTCCTCTGGACTCTGCCTGCCCCCTAAACATGACTTAGTTGGAACTCTGAATGTATCTTGGGAATTGCATCACATTAAAAGCAAAATGCTGGAAGTACATCCTCAGTTCCTAGGTTTAAAGAAAGGGGTTGTGCTGGATGTTTCTTTTGGGTTTTCTAGACCTATTCTCCACCTTCTCTCTTTTGCTCTGTGTCCTGGGAAATTGAAGTTGTATGGATTGTATCAATGGCCTTTCTTGTCCTCTGGCTTTTAATTATGTTTAATCAATGGAAAGCACTAGCAAGAGACAAGGGAAGACAGAAGATAAGTGAGACTGAGATATTGATTCCCTGAGTTCTTCTTTGTGGGGTCACTGCAGACTGGCTATATCCTTCAACCAAGAGCACAGCTCATACCTGACCTATCTCTCAGGGATAAAGATTAGTCTTAGAAAAGACATTTTCTGACTCTTACACTGTGATGAAAGAAGAGAAAGCAAAGATATGTGTGGATACAGCTTCATAGGTAGCACTCAGCCTTGAAAGTGGGAACAGAAAAGGCAATCACTTGGAGATCTGTTAAAGTCAGAGTTTACCAGGCAGAAGGGACAGAAAAAAGGACCACAGAGTATTTGAATAATTTAGTAAGGAAGTGACTGAAGAAATTTGTGTTGGGGTCATGTTGAAACAGAAGATGATGTGGAGATGGAAATTGGAGAAACAAGGGAGTAGAGTTGCAGAGACTGAAGAAAAGATATAGTGGGAATAATGGACCAAGAGAACAGGAAGAATACATGACACTAATCCAGAAGTGTGTGGTTCCGGATGGAAGGAAGTGGTTACTGGTGATGAAAGGTTCTATTACATGATCATGAAAATGGAACAGAGGTCATTTGAGTTCTAAAGGTCTAGAAATAGAAAGTGTTTTTCATCCAGAAAGAAAATTAGGGAGGAAGACTGCCAACCAATGCCTAGAACTTCAGTAGCTTTGAATAGATGAGAGGCAGATGATATTGACTTCAAAGCAACCGTTTTTGTTCATAAGATGGTGGGAAAATGATCTTAAAGTACTACCAGAGAATAAGAGGATGCCCACTCCACCTCCTGACTCTAAGAAATGTGAGAATGAGCACCTGTCTCTCAATAAAGCTACAAGGGAAGCAGTACTTCAGAAAGGCAGTCCTCAACATAAGAGATATTATACTGAGATGTAAATCTAAGTATATAAGTCCCCTATAGAGGTCATTTGTTAATGTTTGGAGTTGATGTAATTGAGTCTTGAGGGCTGTAATCCCAGCAGTGGATAAATTCATTGTAGTGGATTTATATGAGTTGTGGCTTGAGCCAGTAGGGTGCGGGTGGGTGGGGTGGGTCCCTGGGGGTGTGGCCTTGGAGACTATACGTGGTCCCTTCTCTCCTTGCTGTCTTGCTTCTGGCCTCCATGATGTGAGGTGCACAGCCCACGTGCTTTCCCTCTCTCCTCCTCCTGCCATCATGCTCTGAGATCCTCAGTTCTCAGCCTCACATGGACTGAACCTAAAGCCATAAGAAAAGAAATCTTCTTTCCTCTAAGTTACCTGGTCAGGTCTTTAAATTATGGCTGTAAGAATGCTGACCGGGAACATACAACGGTACCAGTAAAGTGGGGTTGCTACCATATCTGTCTGACCACGTGGATTATGAATCTTTGAACTGGTTTGTGAGGGAAAATTTGAAGAGAATGAGGCTAGAAAGGCAGATGGTAGAGACCATGTTCAGGAGATTTTTTGGATGGCAAAGAGGACTTCATATGGAAATGGCAGAGAGGACATGTGTGTGACACTTTGGCAGATAACTTAGCTGCATTTTGCCCATGTCCTGAAACTTTGTGTGAGGCTGAATTTAAAGATGATAGGCTGAATAAACTGATGGAGGAAGTGTCAAAATAGCAAAATATCCCAACTGCATTGTGGATATTGATGTCTGTGTTCAGCGAACTGTACACCAAATTTGAGGATCAAAAAGTAAAGCAGAGAGACTTTCTAGATTTTCAGTTTAGCTGGAAAGGCATGTGTAAAGTGGGTGCTCTGAGAGATGATGTCATGGAAGGAAGTAATATGGTTGAAAGGAAAGAGAAGGTGGTGGCCATGACGAAGGTTGCAGATGGAGTTGGGACCATGGGCTGCCCAGATGGACTTGGAGCAAGTGGCCACCTAGATGGAGCAGGCCCAGGTGCTGTGATCAAAAAGACCCAGTGGCAATGATTAAGGAAGGCATGACTACCTTTTCTGTTGGTGGCCCATCTTGGAGCCCAAGTAATGCTGGCTTTGCTAGAAAAATGGAGCCATGGAGCCCTCCACCCCTAGCCTGCCCCATATTTCAAAGGAAGTCAGACAGCATGTGGCAGAGTCAGAATTCCTACAAGAAGGCCCAAATGTGACACTTTGTGAAGCTATAAGAGTGAAGTCAAACTGTAAGAAAAACCCCTGAGATTATATTACATAGGATTTGTCCATTATAATTTGGGTGCATGTAACTTGCTTTTTATTTACAATTCATAACAATTTATCTGAGTTGTGGCCTGGGCCAGTAGGATGTGGCTGAATGGGGTGGATCCTGGGAGTGTGGCTTTGGGTATTGTTCCAGTCAGCATTCTTACAACTATAATATAAAGATTTAACCATGTGATTTAAAGGGAAGATTATTTGTTTTCTCATGGCTTCGGGTACAGTTCGTGTGAGTCCAGGGACTACAGAGCTCAGGACATGGTGGCAGGAGACAGAAAGATGGAGAGCATACGGGCTGCGTTCCTCACATCATGGAGGCTGGAAGCAAAAGGAGATAGTGGGGGAGGAGGAAATGTATATAATCCCCAAGGCCATACCCCTAGGGATCCACCTCCTTCAGTTATACCCTACCAGCCTACCAGGTACCACCCAGGTAAATCCCTTACAATAGATTTATCCACCACTGGGATTACAACCCTTATGACCCCACTATATCAACCCTAAATATTAATAAATGAGTTCTTTAGGAGACATTTTATATCTAACTATAACAGGAATTATATATGGTTCCTCCTCCCCCTGCTCTCTCTCTTGCTTCCAGTCTCCATGATATGAGGAGCACAGCGCATGTTTCCCCCTTTCTCTGTCTCCTGTCATCATTCTCTGAGATCCTTGGTCTCCAGTCTCACAAGGGCTGAAGCCAAAATGGGAAGAAAATAAATATTTCCTCTAAGTTACATGGTCAGGTCTTTAGATTATGGCTGTGAGAATGCTGATTGGAAAAGGAGATAAAAGAAATATTAATAGAATGCAGAAAAGGCACTTGTCATGGATCCAGGATGTAAGGAAAAGGATTAGGATGGAGAAGATTAGGGAAAATTGGGTTGGAAGGGAGATGACCAGAATGTACATTTTAACTAGCAACCTTTGCAGAGGTACAAGACATGATGAGTTTGTGAACCTCAGGTCCAAGTGGACAAGTCGCAGGAACACATGGGAGAAGTTAGAAGAGGCTGCAGAATTGATGATCTTTGAGGATTTCCTAGTCTAGTGAGTAAGCAACTATCTTCAATTCTTACCACAATGGTTTTCTCAAACCTTTTGATCCCATAATTCCTTTATACTCCTAAAATTTATAGGGTCTCCCAAAGAGCTTTTGTTCATATGGAATACCTATATATTGATATTTACTACATTAAGAATTAAACCAGAAAGCTTTGAAATATCAATTCATATAATTTGAAACAATAACTATAAGTTAATTTTCTGTTAACATAGCTAACATTTTTTGTAATAAAATTTTTGCTGGCAAAAATTTATTTTAATGGAAAACAATTAATTCTTTAGAGGATGTCCTTTCTGGGTTGCCAGATTCTAGTCTTTCTTTTTGTTGAGCTATTTTATAACTTTTTAAATTATAGGTGAATAATAGGATGCAAATTCTGTCCCAGCTCATAAAGATTACATTAAAAAACCTGTTTTGCCTCTATTTGCAATTTATTTCTACCCATCTTTACCCTACATGAACTTGAGTTTAACTTCTCTTTCAAACAGTTGAGAATATCTGCCTGGTTCTCTCGTTGGTTAATGAATAGACTAAGACCTTTAACCTGTGTTAATTTTTACATCTGTATGAGAGATATGATACCACTCTCTTAACAAACTATTTTCTAAAACAAAACAAAAAATTAGAAGAGAGGAGTTGTTTTACACTTCTGCAAATCTTTTTAATGTCTGGCAAAATAGAAGACAGCTGGCTCCTCATATCTGATTCTGCAGTCAATCTGCTGTAGAGATGTTGTTTTAGTTGAAGTATATGAAGAAAATCTGGCCTTACACAGAATTGTATTTGAAAGAAAGAGTATTTTAATAGCATTTTCAGATAATTGTAGATATTCTTCTTTAATAAGTGCATCAAAACTTGCCAAGTTGTAGTTTCTTAAAGGTTAGCTTCAATGTGGAATTTGAAACCATTTCGATAAACTTTTCCTACTCTGTTAAAATGAAATTTATTGGTCTATCTTTCATTTTGAAAGGTTCTTTTACTCATGCATGATTTTCTACCATCATACATTGGTCATTTGGAAAATATGGTTCACTGAATTATGCAGATCTTCCAAAAGTTGTCACTCTTCTTTACCTAATCTTTAAAAAGCCACATTGTTAATATCACCACCAATCTCATTTTTAAAAGATACTAGGAAGCTGTTAACTTACAGGTGGTTCTGTTTTCCAAAAATTTAGTTTTTGAATTTTATCATGGACAACAAATACAGTTGTTGTTTTCCTTAAAGTGATGGGTTTACTTACTCATTCTTAAGAAAGTATTTTCCAAATACTAAGATCTAAATAACCATTGTTTGCTCCTCAGTCATTCTTTTAAGTAAATATTGCATTTAACACACACACACACACACACACACACACACACACACACACACGGCTAATCCACTATTCGAACAATTGCACAAGTGTCCTTTCTTGAGATAACCCTCTGAAGTCAGTATGCAGTCAAGTTACCTTTGCACACTTCTCATTTTTCTTGCCATGGACACAGTTAAAAGCTTACACTCAAGGATTAAGATTTAAAATTAATAATTTTTTGCTGCTACACCAAGGATATTCTTAAGCAAAATTGACATTTTTCTTTACTGTGTGTGGGTGGCAGTGAAGAATCCGACAACTATGAGTTTAATGCTATTGCTTTGATTCATTACAAGGCATCAAGAAATTTTATTCAGTATTGCTTTTGCATCCTTAATGCAAATGTCAATATGGTGGAAAGGCAAGAAATGTCTTAATATTACTATGAAAGTAGTTTGCCTTTGTGTACCCCTGAGAGGTTTTCAGGAGCTCCCAAGGGTGAGCAAACCACACCTTAAAAACCATAGCTTTTTCTTATTTTCTTGCATATCTCTTTACTAGGGAAACTTGTACCTCTGCCTGGACTTCTCTGCTGGTGTATGGGCTATTTACATCTTTTTGTATCATGGGCTTGGCAGAAATTAAGTTATCAATGAATATTTTTATGGAAAAAGTTCATCAGAGTAGGGCCCTGAAATAGTGATCAACTCCACTTTTGAATCAAGAAAGGTTTGAACAAAATGGCATTCAAAAAGGTTTTGAAGAAGGAAAAAGGAGTTTGAAAGGGGAGGCCGGCAGAGAAGAGCATTGTGGGTAGAAGGAACACAATGCATTCAAGAGACTTTTGCCATGTCGAGTTAATTTGACAAATGAAGACACCCATTATGCTGTTGGAAATGTGAGCTTTGTACTTAAAATATACTTTTAGGTTAAGCACATTTGAGAGCCATCAAAATACTGGTATTAGCTAGAATTATGTCAGTGTATGAATCCTGGAGAAAGCATGTGGAGAAAGAGACAATGGGGTAGCAGTGGGGTGGAAATCTTTCAGGGCTCTTCTCTTTAACGGCAGTCAGAGGAAATGATACCAGCAAAAGAATATGAAAAAGAATAGTCAGATGAATATGAAAAACAATAGTCAGAAGGAGAGAGTAAAATTCTGGAATCAAAGGAGAAAAGAGTTTAAGGAATAAAAAGGTGTCCCAAGGTGTCAAGAACCTCAAAGAGGTCAATGTCAGACACTGTCCATTGTAGTGATGAAATTATTAGCAGCATTTGCAGACAATTTAATATAAGTGATGAAGACAGAAACCACCTTATATGAAGTATAGAGTATGCTCAAGGACAGTAAGAGGGAGAGAAGATTGTTAATGACTTAAGAACATTGCCTATAATGTAAACAGGAATACAGATTTTTTTTAAATTGTATAGTGTAGGAGATATGTGAATACTTGTAACCTATTGGAAAGGATACAATGAAATAAGAAAGAGGAAGTTATAATAAATGGTACTTTAGAAAGGGAGAGGATAGGCTTCAAAGCATGAAGTAAATTAGACTTGTGTCAAAGTGATACCTCTTCTCAGAGACTGGGGACAAACATAGGAACAGATAATTAAATTTACATCTGTGGAACAAGATAGTTGGACATTTTCACACCTGGTTGCCTCTATTGTCTCCACAAAATAGAAATAAAGTTGTCTTTTTAGAGTGAAGTTAGTGAAACATAGGAAGTATCCTATGTTTCAGATTACTCAGCAAACAAAGCCAGGGACCAAAAGCTTATGCCTAGTACTTCATTGTGCCTATGTATTTGAGGAGGAGGAATGTGGCATAATTCCAATGAAGTAGAAAAGAAGAAAAAGGGAAATGAGAGAGGAGTAACAAGAACAAAGATAAGAAGCAGCTTTGTTAGCTACTTCCTGTTTGATATCGAGTGCAATTTAGTGTGTGACCTCAAGAGGTTCATCTGCAGAACACCATGAGAAATATTGCAGGACAGTTTATGGAGGGAATGAGAATGAAGAGAGAAGTATTTCTCCAGTATCCTCTATCTCCACTGGTCAAAATTTTGTCCTGGAGTGTCCATTCCCCTTCACCACTGGTTTGCTACTATTTCAGTGCCTCTCATGTTCCCAGGGAAGCTCTGAGAGTCAAGGTGAGCTACTGTATCTATGTGGAGATGATGGTGAAGCAAAGAGAAGGTATGTGCAGTGGTGACTGAGGGTCTACCATAAAGGTAAGGCCAAGACGTTCTGGCATGATGTATAAGAGGTGTCTGAAATAGAAAGTTGACTTCAAAATAATAATGAACAATTCAAATAAGCATGAGTACAATTTTCTTAGCAGAACTGACAGCACTTTACTTTCCATACATGCATTGTAGCAATGTTTGCAAGGCTATGTTATTTTCTCCAGCAATATCCAGTGGCCTCAACATAAGAATGATATAATATTATAGGGCTTCGATTGGAGATTTCTGGGATAGAATTTGTAGAAGGCAAAGTGAGGTGAGATTGCAGTTGAGAAATGAATCAAAAGGATCAATCATAAAATTTGGAGGCATTGTGTTCATGTGTAGGTCAATAAACTCAGAGAAAGAAACTGGAAGCCCTGATATATTTGAAATATGGTTTAGTAGTAATGAGAGGGTAAAAAATATGGGAGGATATAAAATTGAGGTCATAGAATGATATACTGGAATTTGCTATTTTAGGGGAAACATTTTGATGAAATGAGAATGATTCTTCACTCATGGGTATAAATTCATGTTTCAGAATCAGCATGAAAATTCCTTTTGACTTCATGTCAAGGGTATTGGATGTATTGGCCAGATGGAAGTTTCCAAGATGATGGGAAGAGATGAGGAAGGGAAGAGAAGCAAGATGTCAGTGAATGTAGGGAAGTGAATGAGAGGTGGGTAGGGTCAATGACAAGAAGGAATGGGAGGTGGCACTCACTATTCCTGCTGTTTAGCAGTACTGCTGTGTATCAGTAGCATGTTGAGCACAGTGCTGTGTACTGGAAAGTCAAGAATAAGTAAGATTGTCCTCACAATCTGATAGCCAAATAGGATAAACAATGTTATATTACAGCAAGGCATTAATGAAGTCATACATAGTATGCTCAGAGAATCATACTAAATGATGTTGAAGTTAAGCCTTGAGTATCAATTGAGAGTTTTGCAGGTGGAAAAATGAAAGAAAGGAACTCAAAGCAAAGGGAAGAACAATGTCATAGCCACTGAGAAAGAGACCAAGAATTATTGATGTACTTGACTATTTTGACAACTTTAAAATATATATTTATTATGTATTTGAGTGTAATTTAGAAATTCTTCCAGTGTTTTATATTTTTGTCACAACATACAAATTTATATGTGAATATGTAATTTAATTATAAAAGTAATTCACACCTTTGGTCTGTTTATTTTTTTGGAAATCACATTTCTTAGCTCTTGGGAGATCCGAAGAAGGATGACAAAAGAAATCAGTACAGGATCAGTGTCTTGTCTTGAACCCCAGAGGCAAGAGGAGATCTTTAGGATGAGGACCAGGCACTCTGCTCCAGGATCAATAAGTTACAGATGCCCACTCTAGCATCCCAAAGATAAGCAAAGTCATAAATGAAAAACAAAGTATTATCTCTAGAATTATATGCCTACTTTATAGGACCTAGATGTTGGTTATTTTCCTTTTGTTTTATTACTCTTGGAGGAAGATTAACTCATTTTATTTTTATGGCATTGATTGTACTTCCAATTTTTAGAGAAGTGACAAAAAAAGGGAAATAGCCTCATAAACAATCATTAGCTCTTTAAAGTGGTCCTATGAATAAGTGATCAAATGGTGGGGGCTGTGAAGACTTTTCTCTGCTTATCAATGGTCACTAGCTGATGTGCTACCCAACATCACTCCTTCACATTCAGTTTTAGAGCAAATAATGTAGACAGTCCAGGTTGAGTGATGGAATTTTACAGGCCACAAGCCAGGTACTGGCTACCTGACAAAGCTAGTTCCTGGCTGTGTGACTAAGCCAGGAACTGGCTGCAGGAAGATTTTTTTCTCAGAAATTCAGTTTCCTTATTCATAAAATTAAATCTAGGCACAGCTCTTCCAGATTAGGGTTAGATCTAACCTTTTGGTTAGGGTTAGACCTGGACTTCTTAAGATCAAAACTCTCAGTTAGCAGGGGTGCCTCACACAGCTTCGACTCACACAGTGTTCTCTGGAGCTGTAAATGGTCCTGCAGGGATGTTCCAAACCTGCCTGTCTATGATTTTCCTGATCCAGGCTCCTTTTGCTTAGCTATATATCTCTCCGACCTATGCCTCTGAGTCTCCACAGTCTTCATCCAATTATCAAAGGGACCTGTGATCTGGAAAAGGTTGGGGACTGTTTTCATTGTGCTGGATCCTCAGGTTCAGTGCAACTGGAAAGCTTAGGAATGGGCAGGTGAGAAACATTTCTGTCAAATGTTAGAGGTCAGGCTAAAAAGGAAGAGTGTCCCTTAGATGTTAGAGGACTCTTGCTCACTGCACTTCAATGCATACAAGAGCAAATGTGCTATTTTCTCTTTCTTTTTAATTTTAGCAAGTTTTTAATTGACACATAATAATTGTATATATTTATAGGGTATAGTGCAGAGTTTCTATACATGTATGTAGTGCGTAATGATCAGATGAAGGTAACTGATATATCCATCACTTCAGATGTTTATCAATTCTTTGTGTTTAGAATATTCAAAATCTAGCCTGGTATGGTGTTGCACACCTGTAATTCAAGTACTTGGGAGGCTGAGACAGGAGGATCAAAGGTTCAAGGTCAGCCTCAGCAATTTATCAAGGCCTTCACCAACTTAGTGAGATCCTGTTTCAAAATAAAAAATAAAATAGGGCTGGAGGTGTAGCTTAGAGGTATAACATCCCTGGGTTCGATCCCTACTATCCCACACACACACACACACAATACTAAAAACCTCTCTAGTAGCTATTTTGAAATATTCAATTAATTGTTGTTAGCCATAAATATCCTACAGTGCTAAAGAACATTCAAAGTTATGCTCCTATTCAACTGCCCCTCTGTATACTTTAACCATCCTCTCTACATTCCTTCCTTCTCCACAACCTTCCCAGGCTCTAGTTACCTCTTTTCTATTCTCTACTTCCAAAATTAGATCAACATTTTAGCATTCATATTTGAGTAAAGATATTCAGCATTTGTCTTTCTGCATGTGATTTAGCTCACTGAACACAATGCCCTCCAGTTCCATCCACATTGCCACAAATGGAAGAATTTCATTCTTTTTTGCTGCATAATATTCTATAGCATATATGTAATACATTTTTAACCATCCATCCACTGATGAACATCTAGGTTGAGTCCATGTATTGGTATTGTGAATTGTACTGCAATAACAATGCTTATGCAGATGTTTCTTTAACTGATTTCATTTCCTTTGAGTATATGCCCTCGGGTGGGATTGCTGGACCATACAGCGTTCTGTTCCTAGTTGTTTTGTGGAACATTTATATTGTTTTACATAATGGCCATTATTATGGTTTAGACATGGAATGTTCCCCATAAAAGCTCATGTATTAGCAATATAATGTTCAGAGTCACAGGACCTCTAATCTCATCAGTGAATGAATCCATTGGATTAATCTTTTGGACTAGTGGGTGGTAGCCACAGGCAGATAGGGTGAGGCTGGAGAAAGTAGGCACCTGGGGGGCATGGTCTTGGAGTCTAGCTGTCCTTCATCCCTTTCTCTTCCCAGCCGCCATGACCTGAGCAGCTGTCTTCTGACGCTCTCTGCCACTGTGATGTTTCTGCCTTGGAGCTGGCCAGCCATGGGATGAACCCCTCTAAAACCATGAGTCAAATAAACATTCCCTCCTCTGAGTTGTTCTTGTTAGGTGTCTTAGTCACAGTGACAAAGAGCTAAGTCAGCCATACTAATTTACATTCCCATCAACAGTTTATGAAAGGCCCCTTTCTCCATATCCTCACCAGGATTTTTTTCTTTTTGACAATAACCATTGTGTGTGTGTGTGTGTGTGTGTGTGTGTGTGTTACTGGGGATTGAACTCAGGAGCATTCTACCTCCACTACATCCTCAGCCCTATTTTATTTTTATTTTGAAATAGGATCTCACTGAGTTGATGAGAGTATCATTACTTTCTGAGGCTGGCCTTGAACCTGCACTCCTCCTGTCTCAGCCTTCCAAATACTGGCATTACAGATGTGTACCACCATGCCTGGCTCAATAGTAGCCATTTCAACTGAAGTGAGATGATCTCTCATTATGGTTTTGATTTCCATTTCCTTGATAATTAGTAATGTTGAACTTTTTTTTTCATATGCTTCTTGGTTATTTTAAATCTTCATTTAAGAAATTTCTACTCAGGTCAGCAAATGAACCATTTTTCAAGGGTGTTGAAGAATTGTTTTGTTACTAAATCATACTCTGTCTCTCAGTAAATTTTTCTGAATTTAAGGAAATCCTTGACATAATTTTATGTAATATGGTAGAAAATCCAAAAGATATTTATCCATATTGGATCTCATATCATTGGTCAAGTGCAACCAAAATAAGGACAGTATTTTAAGACGTGATTGCTAATATGCATCCCCAGGGACTCAATCATAGGGAGGAAGAGAAAATTAAATGATTCAAGGAAGCCTCTCTAGGGACATAAGTTCCAAATATTTCAAAGTAATGTTTCATTTCAGATAAGGCGCTTATATGCTTTATACTGTACATCTATGAAGCAAGAACTTTAGGCAAATTAGTGCTTTTCAAAGTATGCCATGTAACTGTCTGCACAGAATCATCTAGAGTTCCTAATTAAATTGCAAAATCCCCAGAAGAATCTCAAAAATGTTATCCTAAGGATCAAAAGTCAAACAAAAAGGCTACATACCGCATGATCACATTTATATAAAATTCCAGAAAAGACAAAACTACAGAGACAAAGAGCAGATGAGTAGTTGCTTGGCGACTATAGATGAGGGAGGGGGACAGAGATGGATCCCAAAGGGACATGAAAAACTTATAGTGGTACATCTGCTTTATATATATTGATTGTAGTGGAGGTTACATGGTTGTATAGAGTTATCAAAATTCACCAGACCATATACCTCAAATAAGTGAATTTTACTGTATGGTATATACCTAAAATTTGCAAATTTCTAGACTTTATCAGAATTTGAATTTTTAACATGCCCTTCAGTAGATGTTTTATTCAATAAAATTTGGAAACCACTGAATTTAATAATTTATTCATCCCTTGCAAATTTAGGATTTTATAAAACTCCAATTTGGGTGACAGTGGCAAAGTGTTCCATGATGTCAAAGATAGATGGCCAAGGATATTTTTAGCTGTTATGCAGATTATAAAATATATAGAAGATGAAGAACTCTAAAAGTTAAAAAATTACAAAGCTTCGCAAACTTCTATCTAGAGAACAGATTTAGATAGGCATGGTGGCACATGCCTATAACAACTACTTGGGAGGCTGGGGTAGGAGGATTGCAAGTTCAAGACCAGTGTGGACAATTTAGGACACCCGTCTCAAAATAAAAATAAAAAGTACAATTCAGTAGTAGAGACTTGTCTGGCATGTCTGGGGCCTTGGATTTGGTCCCTGGTGCCAACACCAACAGGTGAAGGTACAGAAAGAGGAAGAGAATGAGGAGCAAGAACAGAAGGAGGAGAAGGAGACTGTGTGTTAGAAAGCTTTCTAGGATTGAGCATATTACCTGCCCATGCATGGGCAGAGACCCCTTCACCTCTGGCTATGTTTGCTCAATCTTAAAATTCAAAAGAATGCAGTTTTGGAGAGCAAGGTGAGCAAAATAGATTCTATCTTTCTTTTGTTTTTCATTTTCGTTGTGCCTCCCAGCATCATTCTCCTTCCTGGTAGTCTGAGTTTTAAATAGCTTTAGCAAGCACATGAATACTTTTCCAAATCTCCTAGGCCTATCATACCACTGGAAAAATGCAACACAATGGCCTTCCCCAAACCCTTGTGAGCAGAAGAGCGAGCAAGGGGAGGGCGGGAATTCCAGCTTCTCTGCCACTCGTGTGGATGATGACATCATCCAAGTTAATTGATTACATTCCTAGCTACCTTTCCATTTGGGACCATGCATTATTCAGAATATTTTTTGTTAATCCAAAACAAGAAATATCCACCCTCTGGAGCAGTGCCCTGGTGTCTGAGATCACATTATTGATGGCTAACTGCTGTCAATTACAGGGGAGGGACTGTAAGCTGCCAGCTGTTGCCTGGAAACGGCCTCAGAGTGGGCAGAGGAGGCCTTGAGAAGATCCAAAAACCAAAAACAATTTCAACACTTGGAGTATAATAAATGAATGGTAACTCCACCAACAAATACTATAGAAAGAATCTCGTAGTAAAGCCAAAATTAGAAGCAATGAACTAGGAATGGCCAGGCTTAGATATATAAGCATATCCCAGGTCACTTTGGTCAGTAGAGGAAAAGTGGTTGATGAATTTACTCTCTGCTCCCTTCCCTTGCTGCTTAACTGCTTGCTCTTGCCCTCTTTCCCTTTCTATTCCTTTCTCTACCTTACCTGTTTCCCCCACCAGCCCTTCCCTGATTCAACAGTTAAGTGAATACATAGGGCTAAAAGGAGGCTGGAGAAAAACAATGAATAAGAAAATGCACAATTCATTTACATAGGGCTAAAAGGAGGCTGGAGAAAAACAATGAATAAGAAAAAGCACAATTCATTTGGAGGAGCTTAAAATCTAGTGAGAGGACTTGATGGATAAGCAATGGCAATTAAATGATAATCAAACATAAAAGTGCTTTAATGCAACTAAAAACCATAGGAGCACAGAGAAGCGAGTACTTAGCTCACCATAGGGGTGTTTTCTTACCTTATACCAGTGTTTCTTACCCAGGGGAAGTTTTGTTTTGTTTTGTCTCCTAGTAGACACTTGACCATGTCTGGAGACAATAAAAAGACTAGATCCCAAAACATTTTGATGGTGATGTAGGACTGATACTTGAAGAAGGAGAGAAGGAAAGATATCGTAGGTTGATATAGTAGGTTTGATACTATCAAAGTCTTGTTCTAGCCAATGAAGAATCCCAGAGCAGAGACCTTCACAGGTTGGACAGAAATGGCCCATTTCTAGTGTCCTTCATCCCTGTGCACAGTCATGGTCTGAGAGGTGCCTAGGAAGACTGGTCATGGTCCGAACTCCATGGTAGAGCTAGAGTTGTGGCAGCAGAAGCCGTCAGCTGACAAGGCTTCTCTGCAGGTCCTTTGGAGAAAGGACTTTGTGCAGTACAACTCTGTGGCCACCACAAATAGTGGTTGACTTCTGACTCTGTTGCTAAGCAAGATTTGTTAACGGCCTTCATCTTTCTTCCAAAAAGCCAGGCTGTGCCTCTGTACTGATGAAGGAGGATGTGTAATACCTGCAAATCTTCCTAAATTCTTTCTGTTTATAAACCTTGCTGCCCTGAGTGTATATATATATATATGTGAGTATATGTGTGTATATAAGTATATATGTGTGTGTGTGTGTGTGTGTGTGTGTGTGTGTGTTTCTATACTACAGTAGAAGAAAGACTTTTTCCTTTTGTGTTGCAAACTAGGTGAAGAAATGTTGTGATTATATGCCACTCTGAGAACACAATTTCTGTCCTAGGAATGGCAATAAAAAGGGTCAGAAAACAGAAACACACAGAGAAGAAGACAAACAAATGCACATTTTTCTGTAATGATTACCTATTACCTCCACAGGGCATTGGCTATAAATTGTTGAAACTGCCTTTCTGTGTCCAACCCAAAGGATCAGCTTTAACTCCAGGATGCAGGAATTTCAGATGTTTGAAGAATCCTCTCTTGGTAAATCATGGAAAGCCATACAGGAAATATCTGATAGTTGCTGTCACTTTATTTGGAAGAATACAACAAGGCAGTGAAACTCTGACTACTTTTGGTCTCTCTTGACATCTTGATTTTGGCAGGTCTAAAGCATCATGTAAGGAGCTGTCTGCCTTTTGTGCTTGCCTCTTAGAAGAAAAGATGGTTCTTCTATTATGTTGATTGCACTGGAGCCTAGTGGGTTCCTCAGAAGATGATATGAACATACTCAAAACAGAAATTTGTCGTAGCCAGAGCATGCTGTCCATGGAATTGATGCAATCTGCCTTCCCACTTACAAAGAAGACCTCTTGGAGTCTACAGCTGGTGTTTGGACATGTTCACTGTTGGACAATCAAGAGCCACTCCAGGTGGTGGAGGTAACAATAAGACACGGACTATTATGCAATCCTAGGTGGAATTTCCTCAAGAGTGGCCCCTCTGAAATAGAAGACAGAAGGTAAAATAAAGACAGATAATTGTGTTCATTTGAGTTGGTCTGCTCAGTTATCTTGTGTGAGAGTGTGTGTGTGTGTGTGTGTGTGTGTGTGTGTGTGTGTGTGTGTGAGAGAGAGAGACATTCTGAGGAACTAATTCTAGCATTAAACCTCACAGTGAAAATGCTCTAGTTGACACCCAGCTTCAGGAAATTAGAAAAGAACAGAATACACTTTGCCAGCAAGCTTATAGAATTTATAAAACCCAATTGCATTAACTCATGAAATCCCCATATCAAAATGACCCTGTATCAGGCACTTTCCTTTGGAGAACCACACACAGGAGGTAGTTTAATAGAAAAAAAAAACCCAATTTACAGAGCTCATGTACTAGACATAGCCAGATAGCTGAGGATGCATGGTGCTTCTTAATATTCCAAAGGATTCACCATATTTATTTGGAAATGCTTTTGGGGGAAAGGATGAGCTACCACACTGTCCCATCAATGTCAGGAGAGTTATCATACACAAACACTCAATAATGACTTTAAAAAGTGATTATGAACTAGTTCATTTCTTGATGCAGCACACACTACAGTAATAATCCAAATTGCCTGTGACTTATGAGTATATTTGGCAACAACCACTAGTTCCCACTGTAGTGTGAAATTAACACCACAGACTGTAGCTGTGGCATTTATTGAGCACAAGGGAGCTGATTATAGCCTCATAAATTCAAAGGCAACCTCTGCTATTACTTAATTAGAATCAGTATCTGTGCATAAATTACAGTAGCAATAACTAGTACTGCTATAGTTAAAGATTTGTCAGCTTTCTTATTATACAACAACCTTATTTTTCTACATAAATCTATAATTTAGGGAGGTTATAAGTTATCTATAAAATTATTCATAGGGGAAAATTGGCACATGGTATCTTAGAGGCCAGTAGTGTTTTGTTTCTATGTAAACTTTAAAAATATTAATCTTGTGCTATTGCTTTTTTTTTCTTTAGGAATAAAACCACTAAATCCCTAATCCACCCCTAGTAATAAATTGTTTTGGCTATATATGCATGTTTTTAGAAGACAAAACTTTATCTTACAACAACTATCATCTTGACACATTGTCTCCCAGGACCTTTTTATTTTTTAAATTATCATAAAATAAACCTTACACACACACACACACACACACACACACACACACACACACATTCTCTTAATGAGCATTAGACTACATCTTGCAATTTCATTTTTATTTCTTCCTAATATGCACATAATACCCCCATATAATTAAAATCATAAGCACATTTTTTCAGGGTCCAGCTTTTAAAATTTTTTGGCTTAACATTTTCTCATATGCACATGCGCTCCATTGACATAGCCCACACATGGCTTGGTATTCTACCAGATTAATCCTCCAAAATACTTCAGAGAGATAAAATCATCAAAGTCAAATGATATCTTTGCATGATGTAAATCATATTCCAGACCAAAAAAAAGGTAATTTTTAGCCACAGGAAGATCCAAATGTGATAAATCATCAGGGAAATAGTTGATCAAGAATGTGGAACAGGTCCATGAAATAAAATGAATCCATTAGTTTTTTGGCACTATACTGTATTTTTAAATTTGGCTAAATTAACAATTTTTCAATTGGATGTTTTTCTGCTGTGTAGATGCTTCCTAATTCATTTACAGAGTTAGAGCCACATCGTTTACAAAATGAGAAATTGGATATAAAGAGACAGGAGAGTTTGCTTTCTGCTTTCAATTACAGTCACTAATCTTTTTATTCTCCAGACGGATATATCTTAGCCTTTAGCAAGACAATATCTTTTAAAATCACATTTTCAAATTTGTCTCTGTACAGTTGCTTTATAGCACATCAGGCTAATCATTTGAAATATCAGATACACTACTGTTAATATCAGATTATCATTATGTTGTTGTTGATATTATTCATTCTCAAAAGTGCTTTTCCAGCCTGCCTTTCTTTGGTGGAGTTGGGGTATGGTGTCTTAACAGCAGGGACATAAGCAGACAATGTTTCTTCTCCATACCCATAATTATTTATTCTAAGCAAGTAAAAAAAGTAAATAGCTATTATCAAATCTGCATGTGACTGTCACCAGGCATGGATTGTGTGAGTCTTCCTTTCAAAATAAATCTTAGGAGCAGATTTTAACAAAGAAGTTCAATTATTAATATCATTTTTTATCCATTTTGCTATATATAATGTCTACATGACCCCCCAAAACTTAAAAGCAGGCCAAGCTACCCCTAGACCATACAGATGACAATTAAAAGCATTGGGCTTCTGGACCTTGTATCAGTAAACACTGATGCCTGGACTCATGAGTTCAGCTGACAGAATGAGGTTGGCTCTGTTTAATCCCATCAAATACTTATAGGCTCTTATGATGATGAGTAGGGGAAAATATTGCTGGGCAATGGCAGCTGTAATAAGTGTGTGGTTATGGAAATGCAGGAAAATTACTGTAGACAAGCTCCATTTATCCAGAGGGAGGGCAGAATATGGAATTTTGCCTGGCTAGAATAATTTTTAGGCTTCTCATATGACCCTGCAAACTAAAAAGAAGGAAAGGAGCTTTCTTTTTCACAGTTTGTATTACAGGTCATCACTTTACACACTAGAGGACAATACCATTGCAAACAATATCAAGAAGGGCATATTTTAAGAAAGCCATAACGTCTTGCTTTTGTAATAAAAAGTACAAGAAGGTTAAACTTAATCCGAGTTCCCAGTTGATAAAATAACTAAGAGTATTTCATTTGTGATAATGTCTGAGGGGTACGTGTGGGGGTGGTTATATAAGTATGCATCCACAGAATTTTCTCTTTTTTGTTTTTTATTTATTTTGATACAGGCCTCACTAAGATGCTGAGGCTGGCCTCAAGATGTGATCCTCCTGTCTCAGCCTCCCCAGTACTGGGATTATGCGCATGTGCCACCAAAGCTGGCTAAGAATTTCCTCTTTATATCTCCTCCTTCCTCCAAGGTAGACTGGGAGTGCTGGGATATGAGCGGCTGCAAATGGTAGAATCCTGCAGACAAGGTAACAGCATAATAGTAGAAGAGAACAGAGACAGGAGCTTGTGAAGGAGTTGGGGAGAGAGAAAACAAGATTAGGAAGAAATTCTTCATTGAGTAAGACCTCAGAGAGAGACAGAAAAACATGACATCCTCTAAGGTTTATTATGTGATGTGCTGTGTAAACTTGAGGAAAAATTTTTGTCCCCTTATTATTGGGTTCTGATTCTTTTTGTGTTTGTACTGAGTACAGCAGCAGCAGAAGTGGGCTGAAAGGCTGAATACAGGTTTACATTTTTAAATGATTGTTTTTGGATCCCTTTCATGTGCATACTGCAGCAGAAAAGCATATTTAAAAAGAGTATAAGGGCACACCCTTTTGAAAGCAAGAGTCAATTTTGGAATTTTGGTAAGGTTACCAGATTTTGCAAATATAGATGCAGGCAGGGTGTCTGGTTAAATTTGAATTTTAGATCAACAACAAATATTTTTAGCACAAATATGTCTAGTATGTCAGGCATGGTGGCACACACCTGGAAGTATTTGGGAGACTGAGACAGGATGATCACAGATCTGAGGATGGCCTCAACAACTTAGCAAGGCCCTCTTCAACTTAATGAGACCCTTTTTAAAAATAAAATATAAAATATATCTGAGGGTATAACTCAGAGGTAGAACATCCCTGGGTTCAATCTCTAGTGTCCCTGCTTATCATCATAAGAGCCGTATTTGATGGGACTAAACAGTGGGCCTGGGATATATTTTCACTTAAAATTTTGTTCTTTTCAAATTAAAAAAAATTTAAAATTCAAATGTAGCTGGACATCATATATTTTTACTTGTTAAATTCAGCAATCCTGCTGCAGGGTATATTCAAAGACAGATGGATTGGGCAGTGGCAGAGATGGGCATTATCTTCTCTATTCTGAAATCAGAATTTAATTCTGGCAACTTGCCAATATGCTCTCTGGCTTTGAAAATTTATTATTGTTAGCAGGGAATATGAATGTTTGTTTACTAAGTATTACACGTCTGGTAAGAAGGGTAGCATGTTAATATGAAATGATGAAGGCCTGCATGCGTACAATTTAGGAGAATAAAAATCTATTTCTTTAAAAGGTGATTTAATACAGTTTATCACTAAGAGCCATAAAAGCTCCAAATGACTTGCTAATTTATATAAAGTAGAAATTCTATGATATGCCTTTGTGAATTTGCCTAAGTATACATCTGCATTTATTGAATTTCCAAAGCTACAATAAACTAGGAGAACTGGTTGTCATGTCAATTTTCTTGTGCTATAACAGAGACTTTACTTTTTTCCTTATTTCTAAAATAAACCAATTACCCAATAAAGTCAAACATATATTACCACAGAAAGTGGAGAAATATATACTTTGTATGTTTTCTAATGTGCATGGAGTAATATTAACCAACCATAACCAGACATATCGCTTTTGACACCTTATTACCAAAGATGTGACATAAGAAATGAAATATTAAAATACATTGCCTTTGTCCACCTGTTTCAAGAATTGCACTGAATTCATATTCATTACGTGACCACAAGTAGTACCCAGCTGTGTTCTCTGAGGTGTAAGTGTCTTTCAGGTGAGAATCCTGCTTCTAGGAGTACTTGGTCCATGACATTTATGCATATCTTAAACATTTTTCTCATGAAGCTTCAGCCCTGACTAACATGATCATTTTTAAATGGATGATAATGCTCACCATCAGATAGGGACGAGGCTCTCTTTTCCTATATGGAAATGCCACCTATATATGCTGTTGACAGAGATGACATGTCAATTTTTACTATCAAACAGGCCAAATACCACTGTTTGTTTTTTTTCTTTTTTACCAAAGTCATCTCTATTTTCTCTCCTTCTCCTTCTCCCCCATCTACTGCTCTTCCTCTTCTCCTCCTCCTTCTTTCTCATGCTGGGGATTGAACATATACATGGCCTCACACGTGCTAGGGAAGCACTCTACCACTAAGCTACACCTGAGCCCTTCCTATGCTTGAACATGTCTCCATGTTCTGAAAACCATCTAATGGCCAATAATTGTCATGTGTTTGTTTACTGAAAAAGTAATAAATGATGATGATGACAGCAAATAGTAATATGATGAAGAGGAAAATAATGATGATGGTATCAATAGCAAATATTTGTATTTTAATCTGTCCAGAATCCCTTCTCAACCATTCTTTGGGAACCACTGTTCCCCTCTCCATATGGTTTTAGTGAAGTGTGTCAAAACACTCATAACATTTGCACATATACACAGGTCTCAGAGATTGGCTCGATGATGGTCAAGCATCTCAAATCAGACCAAACTGAGTTTTAGGAAGGAATACTCTTATGAATTTGTTTTAGAAGACACTGATGACACTTCATAAATACCCACAGAAAAAGGAATTTTACACAGGAGACAACTTAGAGCATAGTACTTCCTAAATTGATCTTAGAAGACTGTTTTCTTCCCTACTGGTTGCTAAGAATTATAGGCATTATATTCCTATGGGAGTCCATGGTGATCATTAAGGAGTGACTTTCACAATATTTAACATGGTATAAAGCCCATAATCCACTAATCAGAGTGCCATACTTTTAGTTGGTAGAGGCCTGAGAGGAACCAGGGGAGATAGTTGAGGAATGGTGGGTGGAAAAGTGGAGAAATGGTTCTCTACCAGTTAGTAGGGCAATATCATCATTACTAGCTATCTGCAGGAGATTGGTTCCAAGATCCCCTGTTAATACTAATATCTGAGCCTCCACTGGCTGAATCTAGTCTGACTAAGGAGACAGACAGTTCTCAATAACCACAAATAAATAGCATAGTATTTGTATGTACCTTTCATATATCCTCTCATATATGTTATATCATCTCTGGATTACGTATAGTACCTAATATAATGTTAATACTTTGTAAATAGTGGTTATACTACATTTAGAGAATAATAATAAAAAAAGAGTCTGTACATGTTCAACACAGATGTAGTTTTTAAGACATATCTTCCATCTATGGTAGTCCAATCTATGGATGTGGAACTCATAGATACTGAAGGCTGACTGTATTTCAATATTTTAGCAACCAGTAGGACATCCTGAATATTTGTCTAATGAACAGGAGTCTTAGCTTTACCTCTTTGATCCCCAGTGCTGGGAACCCACAGCCACTATTCACTAGAGATCCCCACTCCCTGCTTCCAGGCCTCTTAGGAGTCTGGTCTAGCCTAGGTAGACCAGAAAGAAAGAGGCTGGAAGCCAGACATGCAACTATTCAAATGTGGCCAAGGTAGGTTTGTAACATTTTTAGACGTGAAGGCATTTCTCTGATGTTTGTTCCCATTAATCTTGCTTTTTACTCTTTTGCTCAGAGTAGCTGTCTCCCCATATTTCACCAGGGGCTGAAGTTGAAGAAAAGCGCATGCCAGATGCTCATGCATATCTCAGCATGTGTGCTTGAAAAGAAACCCTTTCCTGAGGAGCAGTTCCTGCCAGGCCAAGGTGTGGGAGGACATAGGAAGCCAAGATGATTGAAATAAGGGATCAAGGTAGAGATATGTATCTGGGAAGGGGTGCGATGAGAGTTAGGGTGCAAATGTGTCAGTCAGGCACAAAAGCAGCAGGTCGTGCCCTGATGGACTAGAAAATCCATAATGCATAGAATCTTGGACTTGTATAGAAAGTAGAATCGTACAATCTAAGGTGCAGAATAGTGTCCAGAAGCCAGGACTATCAGTCCTCACTAGAAACAAAGAGGCAGAGATACTGCACCAGAGTCAAAATATCTCATAAGCTGATGCAGACAACTGGCATATCATCCCCAAAGCATTTAAGTTCTTTACATTCATATACGTCTCCCCCAAAGAAAGATGGTTGAGGCTAAGTCAGATTGGATTGAATTGGATTGGATTGGAGTAAATAAGATTGAATTGAATTGACCTCCAGTGGCTGAATCTAGTCTGACTAAGGAGACAGACAGTTCTCAATAACCACAACCAGAGAATCAGAGATGAAAAATGACATAACTTTCCACACTCTGAGAACAGGTTGGAAAGGGAAAAAGAAAACATTTGATTTCTTAATCACAAGATTTGGCCCCAAACATCTTGTGTTTAATGTCTGAAAAGAGCTGAAAAAAGTGTCCAGTCTGCCAACTTTCTGTTTTGCACAACTGCCCAAATGGGTTACAGCTGTTCAGTCTAAAAGTTCCTGATTCTAAACCAACTGCATATCTTGGTCTGGTGATCTGAATGCCATTGGAACCTTTATATTCTTTTATGGAAGAATCTCATACACTCCTTTTCAGAAGTTGATTCTTCTTCAGTGAGCCAGTGGCATATATCCCTAAGTCATAGTAGAACCCTTTAAGGCTTCCACTTCTAGTGCTTCATGTACATTTACTCCAGCATCTCAGAATATGTCTACACAAGGACATGAACAACTTGGGATTAACTAGAAAAAATAGAAAAGACTTTTCTAGTTTGCTAGAGGTTATTTTTGCATTTTTTATTATTTGTTTCTTTGTTCCTATACACAGAAACAGCCTGAGATTTCCTTATAAGCCTTTTGAACCCAAGCTAGCTATACATAGAATCTGTACCCTATGAATAATGTTTGAGCTCAGCTGGGCATGAAATATGAAATGTTATGGGTCATATACAACCAAATATAGCAGCAAAGAAGGGAAGACCAGGGCAGAAACTTTACAAAGTCCAGTTCCAGGGCTAAGGACTGGAGGATTTCAGTTGTAGAGATCGATCATCTGCCGTAGGATATAGGAGGAATTCTGCTCTGAAAGTCCTTTTTAATGGTGACAAGTCCATTCCAGTAGCTTGGCAGAATAATAAAATTAAGAAGGCTTACTGAACTCAGATAGAAAAGCCAACACCAGCAAAATCAATTAGGTCACATCAGCATTCAGTTCTACATGTAGGTTCAGAACACCAGCCACCTTTGTGAAAGAGAATTGGCATTGCAAAGAAGGCCAAATGTCCCCACAGTTACTTTGTTGAACTCAGAGCAGGTATCTAATTTGAATTAGCAATAGAAAATCAAAAGAGAAAACAGTGGAAGGAAGAAGTCAGGAACAATGGTGTTACCATTGATGCTCAACCTAAATAATAAATAAATAAACAACATTAACATACCAAAACTTGTAAACCATCTGGTTTGCATCAAAACAGACTGGATTAGAGATAGACCCTGGGAATACTTAGATCCCACTAGGGAAGGGCCACCAAGAATATTCATAATTAGCAATAGGACAAGAACTGGCCCTCTAGGTCTCAGGGATTAGGGTGTCAATTCGGAGCAACTAGAGACAAGAAAAGAGATAATGAAACAAGGCAGCTGCAGCTCCTTGGCTTATTTCAAGTATTGTGATATAGATCACTATCAAGCTAGAAATTATTAAATATTAAGGGAGCTATGAGTTCCAATCTTTAATAGTGTGTGTCTTCTCAGTCAGTGACTCTCAAAATTTAATGTGGACAGGAATCAACTGGGACCTTACTAAATTGCAGGTTCTGATTTAGTAGGTCTGGGGAAGGACTTAAGATGATGCATTTCTAACAAGTTCCCAGTGTTATGGGCTAAACTGAGGCCTTAGCCTTGGCATAAGTAGTGCCATGTTGCTACCCTGGGTGACCCAGCTAGTCACACTAGCTACTGTTTGGCTACTGTAATTTCTGCTTGACTCACAGGAACAACCTGTTAGGAACTTTCCATCCGTGTCACAACCAGGATGTATATAATAGAAGGATCCATCTTTGTCAAAACCAAGATATGTGTGTAATAGTAGGGGTTGATGTGGTTTGTTGGGCCCCTGCACAATACTGTTTTGTGGCTTCTGAATATGCCACCCTGCTGGGAGAACCTAAACTTTTTACCCTGAACTTGTGGTCTGTCTGTATAAAAGTAGCCCAAAATGGCCATTTGGCATTGCACTCAGGTTCAGTGTCCAGTGTAGTCCCAGCCAGTTAATAAAGACTTTCCTTTGGCTATATTTTTGGGTCTGAGTGGTCTTCCCTGGCAATCCTATCTCATAACACCATGTGAGAGTGTTGATGCTGTCCCATTGACCACACTGAGTAGCAAGGGTCTAGAGCAGAGGTTCTCAACTTTGGTTGCAAATTAGCTTTCAATAATGCTGATGCCTGTGTCTTGTTCCCAGAGTCTATGATGTAATGGATTTGGATTGGGCTTTGGCTTCCAGAGTTCTAAACCCTCCCTTAGCTGTTTCTACTTAGCCACCCAGTTAGGGCCACGTCAATTGGTTCTCCGGTGGATTGTACTAGCCAATTCTCTATTGATAGTTTCAGGGACTATTTCTTCAATCATGAAACATTGCAGGGTAGTAAATCTTGTTTAATTTTCTGTTTTGTAGTTTGATTAGAAGGTGATATCATTGTGTATCTCAGAAAAATTTTACTTTGCTTTTAACCTTTATTTTTTTTCTCACTATAAAAAATCTTTTAAAATATGTCCTTATAGTAATAAGTATATTTGAAACTTATATTTTCTCTTTCTTTTAATAAACACTTCTTGTTGTTCAGTCTCCTCTCAGACTTTTTCTCTTGTGCTCATTTACTTGTGTTGCTTGGATCATGCCCTAATGGGATGTGTTTGTTCCCTCATTATCCTCATAGGCTAGAGCCAATTCCAACAGTACATTCTTAGGAAGTTGATGTCTTATTTAATTCCACATATTTCTCTTCTTAGAGAGTGAGGGCAAATAAGGATAGCTATCAGTTGCAAGATGTGTGAAACACATAGATAATCTAGTGCTCTATTAGGAAGCTCGTTTATTGAAGAAAATCCAGGAACTATCTCTCCACTTACATCATCTATTCTCTTAAATCTTCCTCCCTCCCAACTTCTCTGCCTCCTCCACTCCCATTTCACCCTTATTTTCTACCATCCTGGGATAGAAGGTTGACATCAATTCAAAGGTTGTCTTATGAGGACCTTGACTCTCTTTTAGGCTGATTTTCCTCCATTTACTGTTATTCTGCAGCACTCCTGAGACTATTTTCCTATGCAGTGTGTCTATGATTAGAGTGTGTGGTCACTGAAGGTATACCAGTCATGTCCTTGGAGTGGAAACAACTCAGTGCATCCTGGGCAAAGATGAATTGATGAATCAAACATGATCACACATGTATGTGCTTTTCTTCATGTTTTTGTTTTTAATAATGTAATGCAAAGTTATAAGTTTGTTCTCCAAGGATCTTACAACAGTGTTTTTCAGACTGAAGAGGATTACTCACTAGTGTGTGGTAAATGAATTTGGATGATTCTCGGCCAGCTTTTTTTTTTTTTTTTTTTTTTTTTTTTTGGTACTGGGGATTGAACCCAGAGGCATTCTACCTCGGAGCTACACTCCCAAACTTTTTGTTTGTTTGTTTGTTTGTTTGTTTGTTTGTTTTTGAAACAGGGCCTTGCTAAGTTGCATAAGTTTGCCTCAAACTTGTAACCCACCTGTCTCAGTCTCCCAAGTACTGGAATTACAGGTATGTACCGCCATTCCTGACTATGAACATTGTTCTAATAGATAAGAAACATGGAGGAGAGAAGACAAAATAAAAGAGAATATTCCAGATGGTAAGGATGTTGTCTTTTCAAAATGCATCTCCTATTTGAGATGATTAGATGCAAATTATATTTTGCTGCGAGTCGTGTTTAAAAAGGTTGAGAGCCACCATCTTAGAACCATTACCTGTTGGCCCACTTTTACTCAGAATCTTTCAAAAACTATTCTAACTCTAATGATAATTTATTGTGATTGTATGATCTTCACACACAAAGTCAGCCTGCTCTTTTGGCACACAAAAAAGGCAGATATGCCTCATATTTTTTATGTGACTCCTCTAATAGATGAAATCCTCAAGTTTCCATTTTTAATCAGAAGGGGACATTGGGTTTTAGTAGGTTCTCTTTCACCCAGTCTTTCCTCTCTGCCTACTGGGCTTTCTAACTGCAGCGCTTCTCTCCTCTGCTCTCACTTCAAGACCCTCTTTAAAGTTTTTTGATGCCATCGTTTCTTTTATAAGAGAAAGGAAACATCAATGTTTCTTAAAATCAAAAGCTCAAAAGGAACAGAGACCCTACAGTTCAGTAGTGTTCTGGACCACGGTTACCTTTGGGAGTTCACAAAGGCTTCCCAAGGGCTAGGGTGATTTGAAGAGAATCGCTTTGGATTCTTAGTTTTCACATAACTTCTTTCCTAAAATTGACTGGTCTGAGAGCAATGTGATAGTCAAGCCATCCCTTTCAAATTGCCCTTTCCACTTTACAAATGGCGGCACAAGTCCCATTACATACTAATAGAGTGCACTGTCCCAGGTATGAAAACCCACAAGGCCCCAAACGAATTTGAAACACTAGTATGTGTTGGGAAAGTGAATAACCTTAAAGACAAGGTAACAAACTCATGGGCATATCATATCAGGTGGCTCCACTCTCAAACCTTCAAAAGATGGAGAGAGTGCAAAATTGTTAGATTCTAGGTCATTAAAAATAATTTTTCAAAATATATCTCTTTTTTTGTTTTTGCTTTTGTTTTTTTACTGATAGTTCAAAAGGAGCTCCAAAAATGAGTAACACTATTGTACCAAAACTCTATTATCATCCAGTAAATGGTAAACCTTCACTGCTTATATCTATGAATACGAAAAACTAAGCTGGGCCCCGTGGCACCTGCTTATAATTTCAGCTAATTGGGTGGCTGAAGCAGGAGGACCACAAGTTTGAGGCCAGCATGGGCAATTTAGAGAGACCTTGTCTCAAAATAAAAAATAAAAAGGACTGGGGATGTATCTCACTGATAGAGTAACTTTGGTTCAATCCCCAGTATGGGGGGAAAAAAGAAACAAAGAAAAACTAAAATAGAAAAGATGTTGAATCCTGTCTCATTTTGAAACAAAAAATACTTACTGGTAGTAATGTGAGTTAACCAGGAAGAAAATGGCTATATTCATACCACTAAAAATTCATTTCCGAGCCAGGCATGGTGGCGCATGCTTGTAATCCCAGCATTTGGAAGGCTGAGACCAGAGGATACGGGTTTGTGGCCAGCCTCAGCTACCTAGTGAGACACTCCGCAACTTAGTGAGACCCTGTTTCAAAATAAAGAATAAAAAATAGGGCTGGGGATATAGCTCAGAGGTCGAATGCCCCTGAGTTCAATCCTCAGTACCGCAAAAAAAGGAAAAAATTCATTTCCAATACAATTTTATATTTTATATTTAATACTTTTCAAAATTTATAATATATTTATGTTGTTTTGAGTAACTGTTACTAATGATTATAACAATCAATTAATTTTTAAAATTTAATCTTTAGAGGCTTACAGTTACAGGAAATATATTGAAATTTCAACTTTAATATATTTTATATAGAATTAATCAATAAAGGCAATTAATTAAAGACAGGAAATGCAAGGAAAATATACTACTAAAGAGAGTATATAAGCTGTTCATATATTTATGAATGGATGGTGATATATATGAATTCATGTTATTAAAGTATATTGGCTACATTTTAAAAATATTGTAAACAGCTTAATTTTACATGCCAATATTGATATCGTTTACAGTTATTTAATCTTTTGAACAAAAAATTAGACACGTAAAAGGGATACTTTTGAAACGTTTTCTTTTTAGGAATTATATGCCAAAGAAAAAAAATTAAGTCACTGACCTAACCATCTCATGGCCTATTGTCAGGAATTTGTGAGAGTATTCCAATATAAGAATATTTATAGCTGGGTGTGGTGGCACATGATTGTAATCTCAGTACTTGGGAGGCTGAGACAGAAGAATCGCAGGTTAGCAGCCAGCCTCAGCAACTCAGTGAGGCCCTATTTCCAAATAAAAAATAATTTTAAAATATAGGGCTGAGAGTGTAACTCAGGGGTAGAATGGCCCTGGATTCAATCTCCAGTACCACATATACACAAAAAGAATATTTATTTCTTCTGCAAAATCCTTTCGTGAACCTTCTGCTCCATAATTTCCTAGGAGTATGCTTACGCTGATTGCTGCCTCTCATCACCCAGGTTATCCTCAGTGAGCATGCTTTAAACTGGTTGGAGACTAGACACTATCAACAATGGCCAGAGCAAGCTGTTTAAAATTAGCTTTACATTGACTTAATAAGCAGGATGTAGTCTCCATATATAGATTATTAACAGTGTGGGACATTTGGTATCATAATACTTTAATGATGGGAAGTGTTGGGAAGGTATATGTACCATTAACTAGTAAATTAGATGAAAAAAATGAAATCAGAATTTGTTCTGCTCTTACACTGAGGATAAATATTAATTGCCTTTTCTCTCAGATCCCTTAAAATGATGGCAAAGAAATACAAAAAGGCATTTTTCCTAATAATGAGGAAATCGTCATGGGGCGTACTAATGGATGAGAGTTTTTGAAATATTCTGAAACACAAAAACTGATGTACAGGCCGGGCGTGGTGGCGCACGCTTGTAATCCCAGCATTGGGGAGGCTGAGACCGGAGGATCCGGGTTCGCGGCCAGCCTCAGCTACCTAGTGAGGCACTCCGCAACTTAGTGAGACTCGGTTTCAAAATAAAGAATTAAAAATAGGGCTGGGGGTAGAGCTCGAAGGTAGAATGCCCCTGAGTTCAATCCCCAGTACCTCAAAAAAACAAAAAAAAAAAACCTGATGTACACCTATAGAGAAAGATGTAGTTTCAGAGGCTATTTCAGCCAAGGGAGAGCCAAGCACAATCCCAAGGAGGCTGTGAACTTAAGAGTAGAAAATGGCACCCAAAAAGGAGTTTAGTAGAAAATCTCTGTAACGAACTGCTATTTATTGCTTTTCTCCAAATGAAAATGAATAAAAAGTATTTCTTTAAGGAGATAAATTAATTAAAATGCACCAAGAAAAGTATATAAAAAAGACAAAAAAGGAAAGCTGTGTTTAATTCCTGATTTCAACTACTGAGAGGACAAGAAAGTACCAGAAGCATCCTGAAATGTGTTGATTTAATAGAGTAAGGATGTGTATTGTTTACTGTAAGACACACATGGCTGCTACATCACAGCATCAAATCTAAATATGTTTATGTAATCTTTGCTCAAAAGCATCTTTGACTTCAATGCTGAGGGTACTCACTCCAGGTTTAGTGAGCTGCTGATATAGTCTTGTGGTGGGAATTGGAGGTACTGAAAGTAAGCCGATCAGGCAAGTTTGCTAACTCTAAAGAGCAGAGATTACCTCTGCTGTGGGAAAGGTCACTAAAGACCCTGTTAGTGGGTCCCTAGACCTCCACAGAAAAGGTAACATCTGAATACCTGATGGAGGTTAGGTGACCACAAACTTCCATTAGCCTTAGTTAAGAAAAATATTCTTTTTCCATTTTCAGTTTGATTATCCTTTCCTGATCCTGATTTCCCAAGAGCCAGAAGCAACATAATAAGAGAGAAGTGGAAGGGTGAGGAGAAGAGACATTGAAAATACAGACTTGCTCTTCTCTCTACTACCTGTCCTCAAGACCTGGCCCAGTCCTGAGCTGGGAGTGAGAGAAGCTTTCAATTGAATGATAAAGTCAAGTTGCAATTTAGACTTCACTATACTTTTTTTCTTTCACCTGAGGATATACCTGTTTCTGGCTAAATATGGGCAGAAAGCAACAGATTAGGCCTACAATGCCATCAGGGTATGGAGAAGAAAATACCTGCTCACTGGGTTGGAAAGCAGTGGCTGGAACAAAGCAAGTTTCCTGCTTCTTTTCCATGGAGAGAGGCCTGCTCATTAAACCTACTCTGATAGTGGAAACACCATAGCAGATTGTCAGCCAAGACCCTTTTGGGCTTCTAGTCATATACTTCAGATAAAGCCAGTCAGATACATTGCAATTCCCCTCTCCTGCCAAATAGTCTACTCCTCCAGCAAAGATACTGAAAAAAATGAACAGTCAGATTTGACCAAGGTTGGGGTTTTGCTGCACATGTACAAAGGAAGGGAGTGAGGAGGTTATTGTCTAGGACGCAGTTATAATGATGGGTTATAAATGGAAGCCATGTTGGGTGAAAGGTGAGTAGAGATCACAGGAGAATGGGTGGTGAGAAGGGTGGTGTTGTGGAGCAGAGGATCCACAGGGCAAGATCTTCTAACATCAGGAAACTACAGGAAACACCTGGAAGACAAAATTGTGGACATCCAGCAATGAGTTCTAAGGAATGGAAGGTTAAGAAGCAGTGCAGCTCCTAATGATGGCGAGATGTAGGGTGAGGTGGGTCAGATGTAAAAGTCAAGACAGGTAGGTAATTAAGAAGTTAAAAGTGTAATTCTGTGGGCTGATTACAACTGGTTTGAGTTAGTTTTAATTTGAGAATTTGATCAACCGTTCAATTTCAAGCCATTTTAATCTATGATGAACCGGTAGATCAATTTCTAGTACTATAACTCGTTAGTTTAATTTACACTGTAAATTAAAGCTCTACTTTTTTTTACCTGATTTAAAAGTTACTTACTTTAGATTATATGGTAAGCCAGGCATTCCCGTAATCCCAGTACTTAGGATGCTGAAACAAAAGGATCACAGGTTCGAAATCAGTCTCAGCTTAGTGAGGCTCTCAGCAACTTAGTGGAATCCTATTTCCAAATTAAAATAAAAAATAGGGCTGGGAGTGTAGCCCAGAAGTAGGTAGAAGGACCCTAGTTTCCACCCCCAGTACCCCCCACACCCACACACACAAATTACATGGTATGTTAATATTAAATATTGGTTTCTTTACTTCAGAGTTCAAAAACTGATTTGTATCTTATAAGAAAGATTCAAATTAGAGTGATTCATGTTTACAATGACTATTTCAAAAATAAACATGCTAAAGTTAAGGAATATTCTGGGCAAAGATTCTATTTGAAGAGGACACATTAAAAGGTTTTATTAAGTGGATCCACTCACTACACAAATAATAGGAATCAGTAGTGCTTTCTTTTCTCTACCAAAAAACAAAACAAATTGTCTCATGGTTTGAGTTTCCTCTACAAGGTTTGGTCATCTTTCCGCGTAGGAGAACCACTTCTACTTGGGTTTTTTATCTTACAAACTCTTAAGTTATAAGCTTACATTTTAAGCTCACATTCTGTCCATTTGATGCTACCATTTCTAAGCCTCAAACTATAAATGTATGACTGCCTTCACATAGGAAAAACAAATCTACCTTATAACTAGATGTCCTTATCTGTCAATAGCTTGAAACAGTAACTATGAATTAAAATGTATTCCCAGCAACTTTGAGAACAGTTTACCATGCCCACGTTGAATGGGAATGTGAAGGAGATTGAAGGGGATAGAGTTGAAGTTCTCCTTTTCTGTAATTCAGATGTGATGATCCACAGCTCACCCCAAACTTGATTGCCTCTTTATACCCATTCAAACATAAATCCTATATTCTAAGTTACATATACCCCTCCCTGATAGCTAAAACCATATATTGCTAGGACTTACTAGGACTTCCTCTGCTTCTTTCTACTGTATCAGGAATTAGGTCATCTGATAATCATCAATTATAAAAAATATAAATGAGTTCTATAACATGTTTTTTAGAAAGTTACTTTATATCTGGATGCTTTGTAAATCACATTATTGGCATTGTTACATAACCAATTCTTATTATAGTTTTAGGTTCCTGCATCTGAGTGACTTGAGATTATTTTCAAAGTGTACAGTCCAGAGTCAAACTGCAACTCAAGTGATTTAGACTCTATCAGAGGAGAGAAGCCTGAGAACGGGTGATTTAAGAAAATTCTCTGGCTAGTTCTTACACATATTACAGATTGAGAGCTGTCCTCAGAAATTAAGATAGAAGAATCTTCATTGTAATGCATCAGAACACCCAGGCATTTAACATGCAGGGTTTTAAAGTGTATTTTTTTAATTATATACATGAACTCAAGATTAGATAAACCAAGACAATTTAAGTAATTGCTTCTTTGAATAATTATACAGACTTATTTCTATAGGAATTATCAATGGTCATTCTGATGTAGGATAGGAGAAATAATTAGGCAGAAAGGAGACAAATGGGAAAGAAAAATACAGATATCACTTTAATGTAAACACCTGGAACTAGAGCGCGACAACCTCCATTCCACCTTTGGAAGTTCCTTAGGCCCTGCCCCCCACCTAAAAGCCAGGACAAAGGACACTGGAAATTTAGCTAAGGGCAGACCTATCTTGAAACCTGAGAAAGAGGAAGGACTCAATTTGGACCACCTACTCAATTTGCGCCCACCAATTCCTGAAGAAGGAGGAGGTCCAGACCTCTTCTGGGCCCAGCCCTCTTAAAAGCCTATAAAGGAAAGGAGTTAACCACGCCTCGCTCTCTTGGGACCTGGGAAGCACGTCAGGACAGGAAGATGCTAGCTCACATGTATTTCTCCCCTTTCCATTATTTTCCTAAATAAATTCCTACTTTTTGTTCCTAAATGGCACGTGTTAAAATTCTTTTTATCACGGATGCCAAGGACCCACGTGTGGGACCGGGTATACTACAACAATTCTTTTTCAACAAACTCCAATGGAGAGTGGAGACAAATTGAATAATGCCATCTCCCTCTTTCCTTTCTTTTCCCATATGTCCAGCTCCCATTATTCTTGCTATTAGAAATATTGGGTCTGACTAATAAAAAAATTCTCAATTCTGTTTTTCAATTTTTCCTATGCAAGTTTTGTATCTTAAAAAATTATTTCAAAGTGAGAGATGAAAGGTTGCATTCTCAGTTAGAATTGAAGTGCATCTCAGGGAATGCTTTCCTTGGTGTAGTCCTGCACACATGGTGCTTCTCGTCTTCCCTCTCCTCAGTTTCCTCATTGCAGAGATGTCCTTTCCTCTTTTCAACTTTGAATCTGAGTGAAGTCGTATTTCTACCTTTTCTCTGGTTTAGACTTCTTAAGAGGAGCCCTCCACTCCCGCCCAGGATCACCCACCTCATTTTTCATTTCCACTAAACCTATTGTACTTGCATTGATTAGAATTTTGTCAGCCTCTTGAAACCCGATTTTGTAGTCATAAATGTTCATTTTTCAAGACTTTTTAGCCTCGTTTGTTCTCTCTCCAAGACTGAGCAAAGTTGAATCAACTACTAAAGATGTATTTGAAATTGCTTTATATATTTTTACATTTTGGTACCATGTGCTTCTTAGAGGAAGCCACTCAGGTTTTCAATCTTTTTATTTAGATAGTTCCTACACCAATGGGTTTTTTGAGTAATTAACTTTAGAAATTTGCTTATAAAAAAGGATAAAGTCTCAAGGGCCATCTGTATTATCTAAAACGACTGACTACTACCATAGGGGGTGTGTGTGTGTGTGTGTGTGTGTGTGTGTGTGTGTGTGTGTGTGTATGATGAGTACATGTGAGGGTATGTGTGTAAGTGTGTGTGTGTGTGTGTGTGTGTGTGTATGATGAGTACATGTGAGGGTGTGTACAGAAAAAATATGGCAGTGAGAGAGAAAGAACCTCTACTTTGTGTAAAGCACAATGATGGTCTATATAATCAAAATTTAAAAAAAAAAAATCTGTGCTCTCAGAAGTGTATCCAGAATCATGTTAGAAGGAGAAAGAGGAGAAAGAAAGAGGCCTGAGGACATTTGCAGAGGGTAGGTTAAGAGCAGCTGCAGGGCAGCATGGAAAAATTGTGGGTTAGGGTCAAACAAACCTGATTTCAAATTCCAGCTCAGCTCTTCTATGACCCTGGCCAAATGGCTAACATTTATAGAACCTCAATTTCTGAGTCTCTAAAGGCCAGCAGCGCCTAACTTGGAGTGTTGAAATAAGGAGTAAAGTGGGTAATGTGCCTAGCATATGGCAGGGGTAATAAATAAGTTATTATCATAGAAATAGCCCGCAGCTGTAAGTTTGCAAATTGGGCTCTTCACAACTGTACTTGGAATACAAAATCAACAGTCCTTGAATCCAGTTGCAAATTGATTGTTATTCCTAGAGAATGGCTTCAAATCAGGTGGCTTTCAGGGTAGGGGTCAGTTTTCAATGATAAATTTAAGCAGTATGGGTTAGCTCTGAGGTCAGTACAGCCCGTGAAAACAAGAGGCCGACTAAAAACCTTCTGGTTGAAAATCATCTAGTCTAATCATGTGAAAGGAAACTCCGAGATAACTTTCCATGTTCAGAAAGGTTTTGACATCTCTACCTGGAAAACATTGCACCTTTTTAAAGGTTAGATCTGTATGTGCTGCAATAAGTGAATGTCAGTGGCATACTGATGTGTGAAAAATTATAATGAACACCTCAAGTTTTCATTTCACAAATCCCTTCTTCGGCTCCTGGTAATGGAAATGTGTTTTGTCTAGAGACCACCTCTCCCCTTTGAAACCAAGGTGCCCTGGCCAAGAGGCAGACTCTTGAACCTAACTATGCAATCTGACAGTTTCCTCAGAGTTTGAATCTCAAATGATACTTATACAAACATAAAAAGGGGCAGAAACGATGGAAGCCTATGACACAGTCCTGAAGATATTCAATGGGCCCCTGCTTCCACAAGGCACACAAGTATCATGATTCCTGTCCCTTGCAAAGATCTTTCCCTTACCCTTCAACCTCAGCTTCAATTCTGCCACAAGGAAGAAGTATGCATCGATAGGCATTCCTTCATGTCCCTTGCATACAAATTTGATTCCTTAAATTTTTTTCCCAGCAAATTCTTCCTCCACTTAACTTACTGAGAGTAAATTTCTATTACTTTCAAGCAAAGAGCCCTAAAATACAGCGATAAAATCATAAACATTGTGTTTATTCTTATATGTGTATTTTTAATTCATTGACCTCATTTTCTTATAACATGTGTTATTTTTGCAAGCAAAAAGCACCAATGAAATAAAAATAAATTTAAATAGCCAGGAGTGTTCTCTGTGATGTAAATAAACCTCACTGGGATCCTCTTTGCAAACTAGAAGCAGTTTTCACTGAGAAGTGAAGGGGGGCGGATAGCATTTATAGCAAACAGTCGCTAGGCAGCTGGGGGAAGCAGAAAACAGTACTGGAAGTGGAAGAGGAACAGAACAGGAAGTTCAGAAATGTGGGCTACCAAGCCACCTGTACAAAGGTGGCCTGAACTCTTGCCACTTTCACAACACAGGGAGATTTGAAACTCTGTCACAAATTAGCCAAGAGGCTCACATTTCCTTCTCAGAGTAATCTTGATCTCTGGAGGAAGGTTCTACATTTTTACATGTTGCTTCTGTTTTGCATCTTATAATTCAAATGTAGAATGTATTTTGTTCATCACTTTCGGGGGAGGGACAATCACAATGAATATGATTTGGGTAATTAGCATCTTATTTGGATAAATGGAGATAACCGCAAAAATGGGCCTGTCATCTGGGGTTCACCATCTTACTGGTTCCTGTCTTCTCTTCTTCCTCTCTGCCAAGTCGCTTTCCAGAATTCCAAATCCTGTATCTTCTCCTGTATCTTTCTTTTTATAAAGAAAATTTTCTTTCCTTGTGATATCTTTACTTCAGCCAGCACTGGGTCCCATATATTTTTTCAAGTAAACCAAAGTAGATTTTTATGGTGTTTTTCTAAGTGAAGATATTTCTCTTTCGAAGAAAATTTCTGGTACCACCTGTGAAGAATAAAGTTTTCTCCATTTCTCGCATTCACATGTACTATAGAACAGAGAACTCATCTTTGGGAGGGGGATATATACAGTGTCCATAAGTATTAACCAAGAAGAGGAGACTTTGAGATTTTAAAAACAAAAAGGATCTGCCAGACACAGACATGCATGCCTGTAATCTCAGTCCTTGGGAGACTAACACAGGAGGATTGCAGGTTCAAGGCCAGCCTCAGAGTCTTAACAAGCCCCTCAACAACCTAGCAAGATCCTGCTTCAAAATAAAAAGGGTTGGGGTGTAACTCATAGGTAGAATACCTCTGAGTTCAGCTTCCAGTATCAAAAGCAAACAAGCAAAACAAACAAAAATGACCTATCAGAGAATTACTTCAGCCAGAGAACTTTCATGACTATATAGTACATTCTGAAAAATTTTATTGAGTATCAGGAGGCAATTGGCTAACTGGAGATTTCAAAGATAAATAGAATATCATCTGGGAGAGCAAAATTTCCATAAAGAAAGATAAATGAAAACACGTAAGACAATGCTATAGTGGAGTACTATATAGAATTGTAATAATTTATACACAGAATCCTAGGCCTGTACCAAATATTTGGGACCTGTGCAAGAGCACAAATGGAGAACTACATATTATATGTCTATGTAGAAGATGTAAAACAAGCAAACAGACTGTTAAATAAAATATGTTCTACTTTCCTACCTTGATGAATACAGCTTCATTCAAACTGCCAGGCTATGTCTGATTTTAAAATTCTGGGACTCCTTGGAGTTCTTAAAAATCATGTTAGTTCCACAAATAGCTAGCTAGCTCTTGGTCACCACGTAGTGTAGGATGTATCCACTGGTGACCATGTTGTCTTTAGGAGGAAAAAGTTTCATACTGGTTCTGAAATTGGGGTCAAGGCCACTTAGATAAGAATTCTACAGTCCATGGTCTAGAAGGGGGTGCATGTCTGTATGGGACCTGTCTGTATGGGACACCTCTTTGGTTCCAGGTACTCTTCAGCCTGCAGTGTGAGACCCGTCAGACATGAGCTATACAGACGGTGGCTGAGGAACAGTCACCTTCTTGCCTATTGCAGTATTGCTTAAGCTATTTCTTAAGCAATATTATTGCAGTATTGATTAAATGAACCTTCCTAACATGCATGCAACACATGAGCTTCCAATGCACTAGTTTTGTTCAAGGGTGGGATAAATATGGCTATTTGGTTTGTAGTCCTCGCCTGGTGGATCCATGAAGAAAGGTTATTTCTGGACTTGCAAAACATTGTAATTCTATTTTCCAATGGCTATATAGGCTAATTCTCTACCTCCAGGGGAGGGAAAAATAGAAAGAAATCCTTCTTTTTAGCTGCAAATCCCAACTTAGAGTCTAAACTATAATAGCACCATCTCCAAACACAAAGGACCATGTGTTTTTAAGCATTTATTCCAGCCAGACATTTTCCTATCAATGGGCTGTTTTCACTTACTACCATCTGCAGATGAAGTTTGCCCTGGATTGGTACTCATCAGGGTCACGAGGAAATAACATTGCCCAGGCTGAGCCAAAGCAAAGTGACTCCTTCACTGCAGCTATGCAGTTTCTGTTCTCCTCCCTATCTTGTTTTTACCTCAGTTCCCAATTTTGCTTGACTTCCTGCTTATTTTGGAATATTTCTTTTTCTTCTTTCTCAGTGTTATAAATCTCCCAGTTTCTCATTATCTTCAACTTCTGGCTACTTGCCATGTTTTGTTTTCTAGCACCTATGTCCTCCTAGATTGTGTTGACTCCATGCACTGATATTTTGCTACTGGCCCTTGAGTGGCTTATGGTTTGGGATGATCTAAACCAGCTCTAGCATCCTATCTACCTCCCTGACCTACAGCCACCCTCATATTGACTAATAGGGTCAAAGCAAACAACAGATCATGCATTGAAACAAAACCCCCACCTCCAGTCTTGATTTTCCTAATCCAAAGGAGTAGGGACAAGAGATCTTCATTTATCTCTTATTTGGATGCCTCTTTTCCAATAACTTTTTCTTCTATTCAATTTATATCCACTCATTATATGATGATAATCAATATTGTATAAAATTGCTCTATCTCTAAATCACAAATCCATAGTTTTGTAATCCATTCATCTGTCAATGGACATCTTGGCCGCTTCCATAGTTTGGCTATTGTGAATTGTGCAGCTATAAACATAGATACACATGCATTGGTCTGATAGTTTGGTTTCCATTCTTTTGGGTATATACCCAGTAGTGGTATTGCTGGGTCATATGGTAGTTTCACTCCCATTCATCTGAGGGTCCTCCATACTGTTTTCCACAGTGGTTGCACAAGTTTGCAGTCCCACCAACAATGTATTAGGGTTCCCACTTCCCCACACCCTCGCCAGCAGGTATTGTTGTTCGTGATTTTTATGATTGCCATTCTGATTGGAGTTAGGTGAAATCTCAGGGTAGTTTTGATCTGCATCTCCCTGATTGCCAATGATGTGGAACATTTCCTCATACATTTATTAGCCATTTGTATTTCTTTTTTTGTGAAATGTCTATGTAGATCCTTTGCCCATTTTTTGATTGGGTTATTCAGATGAATGGATTACAAAACTATGGGATATGTACACAATGGAATTCTACTCAGACATAAAGAAGAACAAAATCATGTTATTTGCAGGGAAATGGATGCAATTGGAAAACATTATGTTGAGTGAGATTAGCCAGTCACAAAGAGCAAAAAAGCATATGTTCTCCCTAATATGCGGATGCTAGGGAGAAGATGAGGCATAAGAGGGTCTCCAGGTGAAAAAGGAGACCCTCAATAAGCAAAGAAGTTGATTTAATCCAAGGGGAGATACAGGGAGGGGGGACACCCTAAGGTACATGATGTACTTTCACAACTCTATCAAGGTCACTCACTGAATTGAACCTGAGAGGGAGGGAGGGCAAGGGAGTCGGGTGGGAATTGGGGAAGGGGTAAAATGAGAAATGTGTGCAAATATGTCGTTAACAATTTGTACCTAACAAAGTTGTAAGCTTACAATGCACAAATTTCTACAATAAAATAAATAAATAAATAAACCACAAATCCAAGCTTAGCATTAAGTTATTTTTAACAACTTAGTTATTGTTAATATTCAGGCACCCATTGTGTGATGATTTGGTGTTGTCTCTCTCCTACCAGATAGTGACATTAGGAGTCATATCTATTGTCGTCCATTATTGCTTCCACAATACTAGGAAGTACCTGGTACATAACAATACCTTAATCACAAATCCAAGCTCAGCAGAGACAACCACAGCATTGTCCCTCTGTTGATCACTTCCCTTCTTGGCCTCACCAGAACTTCTGGTCTATTGATCCTTCTATGCTCAGCAATATTCAGTCTGTTCCTTTCTCACTTCCATCCTTATTCAACTTATATGCCATAATCCTTCATCCAATAATCACTCTCATCCATACACCAAACTCCTTTATACCTTTGTATTTATCACAACCTACCTGGGATCAACCCTCCTATTGGGCTCTCTCTCTGGTAAAATTTAAATAGTTCATTATTGTTGAAGAAAAACACAGCACCTCACATTATTACTTCTATAAATCCATAATCACTAGTCTCTAGAGAGCCCACAACTCTGCCCATCAATGCTACTAGTTTTTCCAGCAAACTGGCTCTCTGGTTTCTCCATTTTCCTCCAAGCTGATGATGCAAGCTTAGCCTGCCCCCACCATGTATGGCCAAACCATTTTTTTTCATTCACAGAGAAAATTGAAGACATATCAAAGAATCCCCTCAATTTTAATTACTAATTCTATAAACCTTTTGTTGTTCTCAAAACAAAGACAATTACACCTACTGTAGCCTATCTTTCACCCCACAATTCCACAACCTTTATGCTTCATCTGCCTTTAGGCATTCTAATGTTACATTTGAAACTTCTATAATGATAAGAATCACTCAAGTTATTTCATAAGTTAACATTTCCAAGCCCACTGGATAATTTCTCCAGGAGAAGAACCTAGAAAGTGGCATACTTAGGATCTTCTGGTCATTTTTAGTATCAAGAAAGTTTGGGAAACCCACATCATGATCTCTCCTTTCACAAGATTTTTGCATGCTGCCTACTCTGCTTGTAAACTGCTTCTGTCTTTCTCCACTCCTCCTCTTTCCCATCACACCAAAACAAATTTGCTCATCTTCCAACTCTCCACTCAAGCATCAATTAAAAAAGAAATCTGTCTTCACATTCCCTATCACAATCCTATCACTGCCACCTCCAAGTTTAAGGAGGTTCCTGTGTCTTAGGTTCTCATAGGACCACATTCTTTCCCTCATGACACTCACCCCAGTTTAATATCAGGCGCTCATTGTGTGATTGTTTGGTGTTGTCTCTCTCCTACCAGATAGTGTTGTCAGGTGCCATATCTGTTGTCATCCATCATTGTTTTCACAATACTAGGCAGTACCTGGTACATAACAGTACCTTACTAATAATTAGTACTTGAATGAAAGAATTGGGAATGAGTTAATGAATGAATTGGTTATTACCATTGACAATCAGTATTGCAGATTAACAAGTTATAATCCCAACAGAGAATTATCTAGCACCTAATACTTTTAGTATTGGGTGATCCATTCCACTATTGGGTAGTGATACAAAATTCATTTTTAAATTAAATTCAAACTGGTTCCCTTATAACTTCCCTCCAAAGCTTGAAGTTCAGCCCTGCTGGGAATAGCAGAATCTGTTTCTTCTTAGTGATATTCCCTTCCAATATTTGAATACTTTTAGCATGTGTCTCCTATATTTCTTCTTCTCCAACATCGATAAACACAGTTGCTTTAACAGCTCCTGAGTTGAGACAGTTCTCAATCTCAATTATCCCCTCCCCAGTTTGAGCACACTCTAATGAACACATAAACAACAGAACCACGGAACTCTCAAGTTCTCAGAATAGAAGTGTTAAGTCATTACTTGGAGAAGATGAGTCTGTTTTCTTTTTTCGACGAGTTGGGGCTTATATCACAAAGTCATTGAACCACCAAACTGCAATATCTCCAAGAAGGATCGTACCTACAAGGCAATGAATCCACAGGACACATGGGATTTATTGCAAGGACTTTTATTGGAGCGATTTGTTGACAAATGTTCAAGAAAGAGCACAGAGTCATCAGTAATAATAAAGCCTCATGAAGATAATTTTCCCAAATGCTCTCTAGGAGAAAAACTGAGACAGATCCTTTAACCAATGGTAGGTTTTCAGTACCTTTCCATTAGTAGTTTCTATATGTCATCTCTGGAGAAATTTCAGATGTTTCAAATCTAAACCTACATCAAAGCTGGGATTTATAAAAATAGCAAAGGGGCTCTATTTATCTCCATTCACTAATCCTAGCCAGCAGCTGAAAAGAATTGGAGTTTAAATCCTATTACTCTCTCACAGTCCCCGCCCTCCAGGCCACAATGTCAAGTTGATACAATTATTTCTGGGATGAGAAAGGAGGCTGTCACATTGACCAATTGTTTCCAGTCCTCAGGAAGAGGAGACAATTTAGTCTTCAAGATTAAGAGAATTATATGTTCCTATAATAACTGGAAACCTTTCCGAGGGTCACTCTTACAGGGTGCCCCAAAAACTAGAGACAGAAGAACCAAGTTATTGCTTGGCTTTGGGCCCAGGAGGCCAAGTGCCACTTAAGAGAGAGTGCTGAGAGCTACTTAATGGTGTTTCAAGACAGTGGCACTACTAACTTTAAGTATAATGGGGCAATACATGACAGTCTGCAACTCTGATATAGCCAGTTGTTCATTGGGTCTGATCAATGCTGGGATTCCTGACCCCGTATTTTTAAACTGGAAAAATTGAAGACATTGTGGGGCACTGTTTGTAGGAGTGGAGAGGGAAAGATTTATAAGGAAAGGAATCCACAAGCAGAATTGGCAGACTTTGGAATTATCTTACACTCTAATAAACATCATGTGACCCAGTGCCCATCATTGCCTTTCTCACTATGATGGCTGGACACTATAAAGAAAAGTTTGATCTGGCATGGTGGTGCACACCTATACTTAAAAGACTAAGACAGGAGGATCACAGGTTCAATCCCAGCCTCAAACTTAGTGAGACCCTCAGCAACTTAGCAAGACTCTATTTCAAAATAAAAAAGAGGGCTGGAATATAGCTCAGAGGTAGAATACGCCTGGTTTCAATACTCAGTACCAAAAAAAAAAAAAAAAAAAAAAAACCTTCAATGATTTGATGACCAGAGTCTAAGACTTCCAGCTTGTGTGTCCTTTTCAAGCCAACTTAGCTTTTAACCATTTCTTTCAGCTACTTTTTTCCTTTGTTCTGCCTTTGCATCTATTTCCTCAACTTATTTTTTTTGTAGATAGAAATCTTATCTAGAATTAGAGATATGAATTCAATGCCTCTGTTTCCCAAAGCATTTCCTAAGCTAGAAGTAATCTTTTCTCTGAACTTTCCTTTTTTTCTTGTCTTTTTCTTGTGGCATCAATCATCTTTACATGCACATTTCATTTCTTCTCCTGTTGTATAAACTAAGTAGAAACTGGGCCTATTTCACGGTTCTTTCTTCTTCAACATCTTTCACATAAGCAGACATGAAGAAGACGTATAGGGGAAACAGAAGAAATAAATAGTAAACATGATTAAAGAGGAGGAAGAAATTATTGGCCAGCATTCTTGAAACCAGTGTAAATTTAGAGGGTTAAGTAAAACATTGGCTTTTTGCAACTCCATGCCATGCTATTTCACTCTGCATACCATCGGTCTAAATAAGAACATTGCCACCCCCTTAATGCCCTCACATTACGAAAGAACCTGGAGCCGGGCGTGGTGGCACACGCTTGTAATCCCAGCATTTGGGAGGCTGAGACCAGAGGATCTGGATTTGCAACCAGCCTCAGTTACCTAGTGAGGCACTCCGCAACTTGAAGGTAGAATACCCCTGAGTGCAATCCCCACTACCGCAAAAAATAAAATAAAATAAAATAAAATAAAAATAAAGAAAGAAAGAACCTGGAATTCTTTCTTTCCCAGAAGCCATCAAGTAAAAGGTTGATAACCATGAATAAAGAAAAACTTTAAAACTTAACATATGTTAAAATACCATAGATACAATCAAGGACAACTTTTTAAAAAATGAAGTAAACCCACAATGATACACCTATTAATAATGAACAGATTTATTTAAAAAAAATAGCCCTGGTGCAATAATATGAATTAGTTCATATGAATTAGTATAAACAAAGAGGAATAGGTAAAATTCTGAGAATTTAAATAACCATAGCCATTTTGGAGGAAAATTTGAAAATACCTATCAAGATGTCCAATTGCTTGCTCTTGACTAGACACAGGTTAAACACTTGTGCAAGGATGCTACCTAGGCCAGACTGTATAGTTCCTATTGCATCCTGTCAGATGACACGTAGCGTCAGTCCCACCCTTGGTGTTGGCATTTGATAACCTAGTTGGTAATCTCCAAGTCACTGCCTGTAACTACACATTTTTCCTTTTTTAAGTGATAAGTAACCTTCAGGGTAACACTTGAAAACATGTGAACATCTGTTCTCAAAAACATCTTCCCCAGTGATGTCAGCATCCATCGGAGATCTTTACCTGATTCAATTAGTTTTCATGGAGAGTTGCAAAATGGCTCTTTGTTGGCTGCCATTCCACTGTGGGGGAAGAGTTCTTTCCTCTTTGGACGTGGGATAAAGCTATCTCTGAGAAGAATTTTTTATTTTGTTTTAACTTTTTAATTATATATATGCATATAGAGATATATAATCTTAAACCATTACTTCATATTGATATCATTAATTATAACATAATACCAAAGTGTCTTGATTTACTTTTCCCCATTCCAGTTTTGTATCAATCTTTTTCTGCTATGAAAACACTGCTTCCCACAAATGTCGATATATTGTCTTATTTGCTTCTCCTTACAATATCAATAAGTACATCTTTATAGCATTAGAATACGATCCCACCAAGGAAAGCCCAAGATTTCCTTGCAGTTCTTTTTGTTCTAATTATATACTTTCCTGAACAAACATAACCACAGTATTATATTAACAATTACTTGACATAGAAGCTGAGTGTGATGGCATAAGCCTGCAATCTCAATACTTGGGAGGTTAAGTCAGGAAGATCAGAAGTTTGAGGCCAGTCTGTGCAACTTAGCAATATCTTCAGTAACCTTATCAACATCCTGTTTCAAAATAAAAAATAAAAGGGCTGGGGATGTAGCTTGGAGGTAGAATGTCCCTATCCCTGGGTTCAATCCCCAGTAAAATACACACACACACACACACACACACACACACACACACACACACTCAGGCACACATACACACACAAATATTACTTGATCTAATTCCTATCTTGGTGTAAATATGCTATTGATCTGACATGTAGATATGTTTATCTGTCTATGTCTATATTCAATTCTGGGGTTCTAAGTAGAGAAGTGTCAGGGAAGATAAGGGTTAGTTTAACAGGATTTGCTTGTAATGATTTTCCTTGGTTTCAACTTCCCATCTTGATAAGAATGGTAGTTTCCTTCTGGTGCAGGGAGGACAGCTTTCCCATTGAAATTTTATCTCCTGGCTTTAAGAAGCAAAAGAACAGAGTAATCTTTTTGCATCAGCTTTCACTTAAAATAGTCAATACAATAGAGTAGCATATTGGGGTGGTATGTTCTGAACTCCTCCGGACAGTAGCATGTGCCAACCACGATGCTAAACATTCTTTGTGCTTCTGCCTCCAAACTTGGGCTTTTCTTTCTTTCAGTTTTCCCCCTCTATGTTCTAAAACATCAATTTCTATTCTCCCTCTCCCCCCACCAATTACCATCAGCATGGAGATGTTGTCTAACATCCTTCACCCTTAAAAAGAAAAATACACCCTCCTTGTGCTCCTTCTGAGTCCTTTGCTCTCTTCTTAGTCCAGTGTTTGAAAAACTTCATCTTCACCTCGTCATTTCCATTACACAACTCAATGCATTCCAGAATGTCTTGCTGCTCTGAAACTTCTTGCAATCTTTTGTTGCTTAAAATCAGCAGCAGACGCCACGTCACCTGTCCCACTGGATATTCTTCTACCATCTCCCTTGTCCTTTGAGGATTTTCAACACTGTGGGCCCTCTCCTTCAGCTTTTCTCCTTTGGCGGTTTCTAACATCATGATGTCTTTATTCTCTCTTCTTTGATTATTCTTGTTGCTTTTTCTTATAGGACTTGCTCTTATGACTTCCAAATAGTGGAATTCCTTAGGGATTAGAATTAAACCATTGTTTTTGTCTCTCTTCTCCCTAGTGACTTCATCTGTTGCTGTAGCCTTGGCTGATAACACCATATTTACTTTTCTCCAACCAAGCCTTTTCCTCTGAGTCTAGAGGCACATAGCTTACAAATGACTTGACGGCTCTATTTCATTGCTTTACCAATATCTCAACTGTGCATGTCCAGAATGGAACCCCTGATTCCTCTCTCAAACTTCTGTCCCCAATACTGGGGTCAACCTTAGTTTTACTTTTTTTTTAAAATTCCCACATCCAATGTGACTTACTTTACTCTGGCTGGCATAATGAAGTTCTGCAGACTGAATTGCTTAAACCACAGTAATTTATTTTCTCACAAGTCTAGAGCCTAGAAGTCTGAGAGCCAGGTGTCACTTGATTTGAGGCCTCTCTTCTTGGCCTGCAGGTGGCCATCTTCTCCCTGAGTTTCTTCAAGATCTCCCCTCTGTGCATGTTTGTGTCCTAATTTCCTCTTCTTATAAGGACACCAGTTATACTGGATTAGGACCCTACGGCCATATTGGTAATTACTTCTTTACAGAGCCAATCTCCAAATACAGTCATACAGTCACATTCTTTTTTTTTTTTTTTTTTTTTTTTTGTGGTACTGGGGATGGAACCCTCTGAGCTACAACCCAAGCCCTATTTTTCTATTCTTTATTTTGAAACAGGGTCTCACTAAGTTGCGGAGGGCCTCACTAAGCAGCTGAGGCTGGCCTCGAACCCAGATCCTCCAGTCTCAGCCTCCCAAATGCTGGGGTTACAAGCATGTGCCACCACGCCCAGAAAATACAGTCACATTCTAAGGAACTGGAAGTTAGGACTTCAACATACAAATTTTGTGAAGGGCACAATTTAGCCCTTCCACTAGGGACATATATCAGATCCTAACACAACTCATTAGCAAATTGTGATTGTTCTAACTTCAAAATTTCTCCCCCCAATCAGTTGCATCTCCCCACCTTCTCCCCCTCCAGGGTAGTCCCCGATGTAGTGATCTCTTGCCTGAACTACTGTCACATGCAAATTACTACTCTTCTCACTTCCACGTCTGCCCCCCCAATTTATACTCTGTTGAATAGCCAGGGAGATATTGCAAACATGAATAGGATCAAGTTCCTGCTCATGCTCCATCATTTCTACCTAGAAGCGCCTCAGTCAGGAGCTTCTGGTTGAGTATAACCCATCCCTTCAGGCCCTGGCCTGTCTGACTTTGACTATTTCTCCAGCAGCCCTCTTGTCCACTGACAGCCACCGCCATTTTCTTATTCAGATGCTTTGGGGCTCGTCTCTTCCACTCTGCATGATTAGTTTCATTTTTTTGTCCTTTAAGACTGAGCTTAAATGTCACTTTTATAAGAAAGCCTCTCATAGGATTCTTGTAAAGGACAAAACTCCCACTTCATTTCCTTTCATTGTCATGTGTGTTTCACGCATAACGCTCATTGCTATCTGCTGCCTGCATTTTGGCTTTGGGGGCTGCTTGCCTCCACTCCAGGAAGACCCTATGACACCTCCCCAGCACCTACCACAGCCTCGCAAATGGCAAGCGCTCAATAAATACCTTTTGGGAAAACAAATGAGTAGATAGACAGATGTGCTGCTCCATGAGAAAAGAAACCAGTTCAGCCTTGTCTGTCCATGTTCCTCTGCCTGCAGAAAAATGAAACTCAGTGAATATGTGCTAAACTAATCAATTAATCTGTCTGACAGAAAGGAAACTGAGGTTGAGAGAGTTGAAACAATTGCCCCTTGATCAGCCAGAAGAGAAGCAGAGCCAAGATTTACACCCTAATGTTTGACAACTCCAGTTCTTGAAATATTCCTGCTGGAAGGGACTTGAGAGGTTATCTCATCCAACAGCCACATTTTACAAATGAAGAAAATGAGGCATAGGATGGTGAACTGACATACTCCACTCACTCATCTATTTTGGTCTCTGTGGTAGAGTGAGCTCTGTGACTAGCTACCTGGGTAAGCAGTTAAATTACCTTCTCTGTACTTCATTCTCCCTGTCTGAAAAAGGAGCCAAGAGGCCTCACAGGTGTGACATAAGCATTTCTGGATCTCAGCACTCCCTCCAGTTCAGAACTTTTCCTGGGTTTGCTCTTTCCTCCTCTCCTCTCCATTTCTCTCTCAATTAAAGACTAGGGAGAGAACTGGGCATGGTGGTGCATGCCTGTAATCCCAGTACTTGGAAGGCTGAGACAAGAGGATGACAGGTTTGAGGCCAACACATGGTAATTTAGCAATTCTCTGTTTCAAAATAAAAAGGGATACGGATGTAGTTCAGAGGTAGAACCCTCTGGATTAAATCCCCAATACCACACACGAAAAAAGATTAGGGAGAAAATTAGGCTACATTACATATTTGTTCTGTCCTATGAAACATTAGAAAAACAAAAAGTGGAAAAATCATAAGGTTTCCAATCTGTATGTACCTTAGGAGGAATAACAGTGCCTTTCTTAGCAGCCCCTAAAGGAATGTTAAAAGTTATGTCTCCAGCTCCCAGCCATGGCTGAAAAAAGCATATATATAATAGTCACTCAGAAGAAATATCATTATCAATTCCTATAATGAGGCAAGAAATTGGAAAAAGAAATAATAAAATAATGCTCACAGCAGTAACTGAATATGAAATTCCTTGATGTGTATGCAAGAAAACAAATGCCCACATTTCTGTGGTTTTTCACTTTAACCACTGGCGATGAGTGACTTATGCTGCAAGAAGACAAACCATTCTTATTTGCAGTCAAAATGTCAAATCCCCTTTGTACCCAAATGCCATCACCTTGCATAATTCTTCCAACCTCACCTGCAGAAGAGAAGAGTTGAAGGCAGAATGTGAGGAGATGTGGAGTATTAAATCCAGCCCCTTGTCTCTGCAGCCTTGATCAAATACCCTAATTTGCTGCAACCATTCCAAGATGGAAATGTTTTGAATTCTAAAACAGCTTAGCACCAAATGTGTCATAATTAATCTGAAACTATATTTAGAATGATGAAATTTGCCATGAAATCTGAAATATGCTTCAAATGTCAGTCTTATTTTTAATTAATATGCCAATCTACCTTTGCAATAATCAAGTTTTACAGTCTCCCAGCAGCTCTGGAGAACTTGGATACTGGTGTGTGTGTGTGTGTGTGTGTGTGTGTTTCTAATTTCACAATTATGATAATGTTATTCTCTTACAGATCTTTCCTTCTCCCACAAATTGTCAAAGGAAATCTGATTTTATCCCAGTGGTGTATTTTGTCTATAAAACCAAATCATGTGAAATGAAGTGTCTTGTCATACTGGTCACAAGTTAACAAAATAATTTTCCCATTATCCTCATAATCTGATTTTTGGTGTAAGAGGGTAATACGATATAATGCTTCAGTCAACCCATTTCTTTTGACTTAAATTCTAGACTAATAGAATTAGAAGCCCCAGATTTAAAGAAATGTGTATGTGTATGTGTATGTTTTAAAGTGGGTATGATGTTTTAAAATATTGATCAATTGTAAAATGTGTTTCTCATTTTGCATTCTTTTTTAGGTCTTTTCCATATTTTTATTGAATTTTAAAATATTTAATAGCTGATAAAAATTTAAATAGTCGTGTGGAAATTAGAATTGTAACATACTGTCACCTGCTTCTAGCTATACTACATGAACAGAAAGCTTATCTGCAGATATCTATTTTCCTGTCTTTACAAACATTTGGTGAGAAAAAGAGAGAACAATTTCAAGTTTCACACACATATGTGTGAACTGAGCCCATGTTTGGGGGACTTCTGCCATTGCGAATAGCAAGATTATCTGTTATGGGTCAAATAAGGTTGCCATTGTCATGAAAAACAAGTGCAAAGTTGAGAGTGGTTAAAAACTTGTTGAGCAATTTGACTCAGTAATTTGATGTTTGTTTCATTTAATTAAAACTTGGGTTTGAATTTTGTTCATTTTATGTTACCAGCAGTTTATTTTTATTGTATATTTAAAAAGTGTTCTGCCAAAGATTGGAAACTTAAAGACTTTTCCAGCAAAGGTTAGAAAATCACTGCCATGGGCAAGTTTCTTAGTTTACGTATTACTAAGAATCAGTTGACTAGAAATAGGCATTACAAGCAAGTGCAGGGAACAGTTTAAGTAATGTTGTGTTCACAAATGAAGGTATCATTACCAACCTCACTGACATGTGTGGGGAGGAGGAAGGGCCAGCAGGGTGGATACAGAGGGAAATAAACCAAGGGATGCTGTGCATGTGTGAATGTACCACTTTGAATCTCACTAGGATACTGAGTTGCAATGCACCAGGAAAGTAGAAAAAGCCTTCAGTGTCCAGGAGAAGAGTTGGTGTCCACTGTCAGGTCAGTGATACTCGGTTCTTGCTCAACTGGCCTGATGCGGAGCAGGCAATCTTTGGACTCAGGTTTCCTGAGGCATTGTGACATTGCCAAGAACAGAAACTCCAAACAATCCTTACATAACAATCCTCTAGAAGACAAGGCTGGACACAGTTTTCTCCCCTGAGATTTTAATTCCTCTTTAATTCTTTGATTCTGCTGAAAGTATGTCCACCCCTCATTACCTTTAAGAAGAAGACAACACAATTTTTCTTAGAAAAGTACAGTAGTATTTAAAAGTGCCCCACTGGGGAGTTTATGCTTATAAATGCATTTACTGAAGCAATATCCAACGCATATCCTGTATGTGCCAGATATTACTCCAGTTGGGCAGACCTTGCTCTCATGGAGCTTACAGTCTAATGGAGAAGACAAATAATAAGCAAGCAATGACATAAATATGAGTCAAACTATGATAATGTGATACAAGAGATAACACTCTGAGGTGTTATAGTAGGAATATCATCTAGCTTAAGGGACTGGAGATAACTTGCCTAAGTGATGCTTTGTTTAGCTGGGACCCAAGGACATCTAGGAGGGAAGCCATGAAGACTAGCAGGTCAGCAGGCCCATCAGAGGAGAACTGACTTAGTCCTGCTGCCACCAAGCCGTGTGTGTGTGTGTGTGTGTGTGTGTGTGTGTGTGTGTGTGTGTGTGTGTTCACTTCATAATGGGAAACATTGATATCTCATAGCCAATATATTTTAACCATTTTAGATTCCACAAATCGCTGGAAATGGTAGGACATACCTGTAATCCAGTTAGTTGGGAGGCTGAGATAGGAGGATTGCAGGTTCGAGGCCAACCTCAGCAACTTAGCAAGACCATGTTTCAAAATAAAAATTAAAAAGTACTTGGGGTGTAGGTCAGAGGTAAACACCCCTAGGTTCAATCTCAGTACCAAAAAGGAAGGGAAGGAGGGAGGGAGGGAGGGAGGGAGGAAGGAAGGAAGGAAGGAAGGAAGGAAGGAAGGAAGGAAGGAAGGAAGGAAGGAAGGAAAATATATTCCACAAATCTTCCTCACCAAAAATCACCTGAACCTTTCTGGTGTTTCTCCTGCTAAAACCCCAGTCAGCTCTAAAATCCTCCTACTTTCTACCAGTACTATGCAAGCAAGCATAGACATGACTAAGGTATTCTTTTAACCAGTGCAGATCTGAGTTGCGCTCCCCCAACCCCCTTTGTCCCAGCGTTTAGTCACTAATGCTCAAATTGCCTCCTCAAAGTCTCATGACTTTGTATAATGTACAATGACTCATGTACAATGACTTTTAACTCAGTGGTCTCCATCTCCCCAGTTCTTGCTCCATAAGGCTCCATGAGCTCTTCCTTAGCTACAGGGATGGACCACATGACCCAGGCCTGGCCAGGTAACTCTGTTCACTTTTCTGGTCTGCTGTGATGGACTTGCACAAAAATCAACAAAAAAAAATGAACTTCTCAATATAGTATAAAAAAAAGAATGAGAGAGAGATGGAGAGAAACAATTTTCAATTTAGTTCTTTCAGTCTTCAATACAGACTTTCTTGAAGCCAGGAGTATATCCCTGGGCTGCTTTTTCATTAAATCTAGAGACACACACACACACACACACACACACACACACACACACACTACATCTATCGGATATGTGCATGAAGCACAATATGGATGAAAAACCAAATAAAATAAAACAAAACAAAAAACACCAACCAAGTATGCAACAGAAGGGAGGATTATCATATTTCAAAGTGAGTGAGCTGACAATTTCCCTAAAACAAAGTTCCCCAGGAGCACACGTGTGGGTAAACAACTGAGGGAATTTATTAAGAAGGGAGAAGAAGACAGGAGATGGTGTGAAGTAACCCAGTAAAAGGATACTACAAAGACTTATGGTGACTTGGGTATGGGATGAAGGCGGCTGCTCCCTCTGAACTGAAGGCTGTCAGAAAGCAGCAAGCCAAGATGTCCATCAACAGATGAACGGATTACAAAATTATGGGATAGACACACAATGGAATTCTACTCAGCCATAAAGAAGAACAAAAATATGTCATTTGCAGGAAAATTGATAGAACTGAATAATATTGTGCTAAGCGAGATTAGTCAATCACAAAAAGTGAAAGGTCGGATGTTTTCCCTCATATATGGAAGCTAGAGAGAAAATGGGAGACAGAAGAGACTCCAGACACAGGAAGAGAAATCTTAGTGGAGTGAGGGAGGGGACCTAATGGAGGGAGGTGGAAGTGGGGAGGGAGACTCACTGAGGAAGACACTTCAATGAACATGATGTACATACACAAATTCATCAATGCCAATCACAATGTCTTGCACAGGGAGGGGGGTGAAGCTCAGGGAGGGCTCACTGAGCACTGTGTGCATGGATGCCTCAATTGCTCCAAACTTCATTATGATGTATGATTATAATGCACAAATTAAATAAATAAATAAAGCAAGCATTCTATAACTAGCTATCTCAATACCTCATATCTGTGAATAAGAGAGGAGATAAAACTATAATTGGCTAAAAATAACAACAATAACAACAACCAGCAGTCACTCTTCAGCTTAAGGTTGGGATGTTGATGTTTGTGTTGTTGATTTCATGGGCTGTTCAGGGATCTTCATCTTTGTGCTTGATCAACATTATGAAGTGGTCTTGAGTTTCCTCATTTTATCATGGGCTGAAAGCGATCTTGTCTGGTGTTAGTTCTGTGAGAATCTGTCCAACAGAATAACCGGGGCCATCTATGAGAGCCAGGCCAGCCTCTACCTACACTGAGCATCAGACTACTTCCTGGATGGCAGGGAGGCTAAAAGACACAGAACTACAGTGAGAGGGCTCAAGATCATTTTCAGGTTTAATTTGCTGCTGTTGTTCCCAGCAGCCACTCCACACACAAGAAGGGAAGGAAATTGCCCTCCTGGTTTTGCTGGGAGAGTTCTAAGAAGGGTTTTGTAAAATCCTATTATTTTTCTGCACCTGAATAATGATGCCAGAAATCTCTTTAACAGGGATCAAAGTTTCTCACTTTCTAATGAAAGAAATGTCATAGAATTCAAATTCCTCTAGGGAAGACAATGCATTAGTTAACTCACAACTCATCTGATAAAGATGTAGAGTCCATGTGGAAGAGAGTATTTTGATCATTACTCCAAAAGGATGTATGAGGGAATTTTATCCTTTATCCAGTCCAGCATTCATGGAATTCCAGCTTCTTCTTTCCCATTGAGGGGGCAATGGTTCTCTGTTCTTAATGACTCCCTGTTTTTTCCCACCCACCTCAGGAGAGACCATCAGGAAGTTAGAAGCAGAAAGCAAGGGCCATTTGGGGTTCAGAATAGGTAATCTAGGAATCAGCTCCCACTGGGCATGGTGGTGCATGCTTCTAATCCCAGCATTTGGGAGGCTGAGACTGGGATCTGGGTTCGTGGTCAGTCTCAGCTGCTTAGTGAGGCCCTCCGCAACTTAGTGAGACCCTGTTTCAAAATAAAGGATAAAAAATAGTGCTGGGGCTGTATCTCGGAGGTAGAATGCCCCCAGGTTCCATTCCCAGTACTGCAGGGGGCAAAAAAAATCAGCTCCCGCCTTAAGGAAATGTAGCTCCTGGATTCATGACTTGTTCAGCAAAGCCAGGAGAAAATGCCACAGTACTTTGAAAATTCAGAATCCTTCTCCCACATAGTGCAGAGGCTTGAGCACCTACTCCTGTGAATACTGCAAAACAAACTTTTATTTCTGCTGGCACCTTGACTTCTCTTCCCCCCACTATAGGACACATCCTCATGCTATAGTAACTTCCCTTATCAATAGTGTTTTGCCCTCAGTGATGTCATCAGGCCAGAACATGCAGAAAGGCAGGAGAACCATTTGGCTTCTACTGGAGGATTCTACTTCTCTCCTGCCACCTCTTCTTTTTTTCTGCTCCTGAAACTGGCATTGACTCCTCTTAGCCATATTTCTTCCCATTTGCCCTAGTAAGAAAAGACTACAGTTGCGAGATTTGTTCTCTCTCTCTCTCTCTCTCTCTCTCTCTGCCTAAAAGATCTTTTCATACTGTATGACCTATTTATCTTTTCTTGTTTCTTCTTGCTAATTAGCCACATTGAAATGGAATGTAAATGATTAATTCATTCACTTGTTCATTCACTAATGCAAAAGTATCAAGAGCTTTCTATCAGTGAGGCACTCAGTGAATCTGTGATATCCCAGATATTTGATAGTTCCTTCATAAATAAAGGGAATAGAAAAGTGCGTGTGTGTCCTGGACAAAGGATGGGCAGGAAGAGGGGTCTCATGGAGGGATACATGGGCCATCATTACTTTCCAGTCACATCAGGGTGCTGTTGAAATCTCAGGCCCAGCACTTCTGGTTGCTCCACTATAAGCTAATAAATACAGAGCTTTTAGGTAAAACATTTGACATTGCTGGGTGTGGTGGCTTACTTGGAAGGTTAAGACAGGAGGATCAAAAGTTTGAGGAGAGCCTCAGCAACTTAGTGAGACCCTTGACAACTTAGTGAGACCCTGTTAGCAAACCAAAAATAAAGGCATGGGTGTGATCCTCAGAGGTAGAATGCCCCTGTGTTCAATTCCCAGTATCAAAAAAAAAGACTTAACACATGACCCTTAGGGGACAAAGACCCTGCCCCCGGCTATTTTCTTAGTCAAGTGTAGGGTTTTTAACATTCTCATGCAAGAACACAAGACACTTAACATGTTACTGTGGAAATAAAAGCCAAAAGCCAAACACTAAAAAATGTAGCTCTGAAATAGTGTGGTCCGAGAACTTGCTGAGGTTTGGAATGAGATATGTTTGTTGTAGGATAAGAATAGGTATGCTAATCTCATGCAATTCTATCCTTTGGGTTTGTCTGGCATTTTTAAGTGAACTGATCTTATTTTCAATAACTTTAATAAAATTTCTGTTTGAGAGAAGCGTAAAAAAATCTATATTTCATCCCAGGTCAATGTTCTGCTCTGCCTATTCTAATTTTTAAGGCAATGTGAAAAGAGTTTCAAAAAATAAAACAAAGTCTCAGCTAATGCTAGAAACTGACATGCATTGGGGTCTGTATTTTGAAGCACATGAATAAGATTTTTGTGGCTTACCCCAGGTGGGAAAAAGGTTATTATAAAAATTGTTTAAGCTGTCCTCAAAACGATGCTCTATTTAGAATGGAGAAAATGAAATTTGTACTATAAACTTTCGAGGGCTCGACTGGCATGTTATTATACGTGTGGTTTTTTTCAGTTTTATATTCTTTATTTTTACAGAAAATAATAGCATTTTTTACGTATTTGAGAGGGAGAAACCATAGAGTGCCACAATAAGACCCAGCTATGTAAATCAGTTTCAATCTGCTTTTTGCATATATCTGCCACATTTTAGTCTGCCCGTGTTTCTGCTATTCATCTACTGTTGAAGAAAACTCCCACTGGTATCATACACAATGTCCACAGGTATTATAAATATCCTTCCATAGATCTCTACTGAGGGATAAAGCATGGGGTCAATTCAAAGTCAATCTTAAATTTTTAAGGCAGGCAAGTATATCATTTGCATACAGATCAGCAATCTGTCCTTTACTTAGGGAAAGATTTACAGATACTTTAAAATCAAGCCTAATCTATAAAACAAACAAGCACAAAGCTAAAGCTAACCAGAGAGAGAGAAAAAAAAGTGATCAAATTGTGATCACTTTGAATATTTATTAGAGAAGAAATTCTTGCTGTAAGTTGCTTTTGGTTAAGACTAGAAAAACTATTGTGAACTAAATTAGCCCATGATCTGGAGTGTTCCTGAGTCAATCTAAGATGCTAAGCATTATTTATTTTCTTTATTTAATTACCACCATAAAATGTAAGTTTCTGGCACTGATTGGTTGGATGGTGGGGAGGCAGATCAATATGCTTATGTGAACTTTGGAATCTCTAAAATGCAAATAGTATATACTCCTTTTCCAAAACTACTTGTCACATACAGAACTATTTTTTAAGGTGTGTGCCTATACACAACCCTTTCTCCTTGGCCACATCAATTCAAACTGAGGTAATTAAATATCAGTACATTTTCAAGATCATTCCTTCCATTTTTCAAGACCCTTCCTTGAATACTCTGTCATTCGCCCTTCCAATCCTACCTCTTTTCCACATTCTCCTGTCCCTTTACTCTATTTCAGTGGATCCTTCTAAATGGGTTTTCAATATATTAGAGATATTATCTTTTCCAGAAATCTTCCTCAACCTCTCATGTTTCCTGTGACTATCATAAGTTACCAGCAACTGGGTGACTTATAAAACAAAAACGTATTCTCTCACATTCCTGGAGATCAGAAGTCTGAAACTAAGGTGCCCTGTGTCTGAAGGCTCAAAGGGAAATCCTTCCTTGCCCCTCCCAGCTTCTAGGGACTCTCAGCATTCCTTCACTTTTGGAAACAGAACTTCAGTCTCTGCCTATGTCTTCATATGGCCTCATCTTCTGTGTCTAGGTCTTCTTCTCTTCTCTCTGTTATAAGAACAAGAATCATGTTAACTCAGCTGGATGTGGTATTACCTGCCTATAATCCCAATACTTGGGAGGCTAAGACAAGAGGATTATAGATTTGAGACCAGCCTCAGCACCTAAGATCCTCAACAACTTCGTGAGAATCTATTTTAAAATTAAAAAAATAAAATAAAATAGGGCTGGGAGTGTAACTCAAAAGTAGAATGACCCTGGGTTCCATTCCTAGTACCCAAAATAAAAAACAAAAACAAATCACTTTAACTCAAATTGATCTCAAGATGGTTAACTAAATTATACCCATAAAGACCTTTTTTTCCCCCAAATAACATCATATTCACAGGCTATGACTGCACATACTTTTGGGAGCTGCCACTCAATCCACTGATTGTCCCAGGCTGGGCTTAGACCACCCTCCCCTCTCAACCTTCCCAACACCTTTAATATGTCTTTATCACAACATTTACTTCACTGTGTAATGATGACTGTGCCTACCCATCACATACGACCATCCTCTAAGATCCTAGTAGGCTGCATCAGTGTCCCATTTATCTTTGAATGTCTAGACTGCCTCCTGCATGGTAGGATTTCTACATGTATCTGAATGAGTGAATGGTCCTTTCTGCGAGCATCGTCCTGTACACCTTAAGTCTGCAGCTGTGTATTCTACCTTTCCCTGTGTGGTTGTTACATGGTTACTCAAAGACTGATAAGCCACAGTCATTCTCCAGTGGTTACCTTTTGAAAAGTTTGCGAGGGACTGATTTATAATTTTGTCATTTGATTGAAAAGACTTGCCCTGTTATAAAGAAGACAAGACAGCATTAGTGTGCTGGTAGTGTTTTGGTAGCTGGCATTTTTTGTATGTATTTATGTACTGAAAGGACAGAGAAATGTTTTGAATTTTGCATTGTTTTCCAAAGAACCAATTACTGTACTGTTCCTTTACCTTGATGGTTGTTCACCAATAGCATGTGAATCACAGAATGTTGAAATGTTTGGTGATGATCTATCTTGTTTGGGGAGGAACTAGGATTTTTATCTATGACTCTGGCCTCAAAAGAACAGTTCCCAGAAGGTTATTTCCCCTTGTATTGAGGGAACATAGACATTTACAAAAGAATGTTCTTTGCCCTCCAGGAACTGATCATCAGTTTGGGGTGAACGGAGAGGTAAAAAGCTCACTTTAGGATCCTGGATTCTGTGAGAAGTGCCACGGGTGTGGTGTGGTTTCTCTTCTATGGAATCTGAGTTGTACAGAAGTTCCAGAACTATCCAGAGAAGTACGGTATGCCATCCAAACTCCTCTCTGTGGCTTAGTAGGATCTTTTTCTACTCTCTTCAGCTTAATGTCTTCTCCCAAAAGATGCTTTGGCAGCACTGTACTATTTGTTGATTCTTTGTATACTATGTTCTCTTTCTCCCCCATGCCTCTGAACATCCTGGGAACTCGTCCTCTCCCATTATCTCCTGCCTTCTCTCTGTTGCCCTGACCTCTCCCCCTCCATGCTTTTGGGCTGTTACCTGGTTGATTCCTCTTTCAATTATCAATCTAGATGTCAGTTTCCCTACAAATCCTTCCCTGCCCTCCAAGTCAGAAGTATATGCACTTCCTTGACACACTCTTAAAGCTCTTACATACTTATGCACTCTAGTGCAGTTGCCTGATTGTTTATCTGTCTTTATCATCAGACCGTTAGCAACCTAAGGAAGCTACTGCTCCATAGACCTGTGGAATGAATGGATGAAGTACCTTCCAGAACCTGCAGAGTGTCTGTATGCCTGTCTGTATGTCTGTCCTGCTTGAACAGTGACCAGTGCAGTCCTCATGTCTCTTTTCCTCTCTGCAAGATTGGGTCCACATGCCAGGTTATGGATTTGTGTTAGAGAAGCCCCTGGCAACACCCAGCAGAATGCACACACTCATCTGCTTCTGTTTGCTTCTAGCCATGAGGAAAGATGATCTATTTTCTGACTTTGATGCTTTTTGCATTTTAATGAAAATAAAAATATCATTTCCTTTTCTCACATTAACACTGAGAGGAGGCTCCCGGATAGGCAGAGTTGCCAAACTTTCTTTCCTTTTTTTTTTCTTGCCTTCTCATACCTCATTTAGATTCCATTGTTTGTTACATCAGAATAAATCATCAGGGCCTGCTCAAATTGAAGCAGCTGTTAAGCTTCTTTTGGTTTTCCTATTGACTGAATAAGTTTTCTGGAAAAGTGCTCTCACATGGAAAGGGCTGTTTCAAGATAGAGTCTAAATGCCAGTGGAGTGTGATTGCACCACCTAAATGAGATTCTTCCTTTTGTTTATTCAACAAGACTGTTGAATGAATGAATGATGTCTCCCTGGACTACCTGAATATCATGGGTTTATTTGTTCCTCTAGTTAGGTAACAATCTGGCCTGTACTCTGTCCTGGAGAAGGCAGAATAAAATACCTACTAGTCTTTCTTCATGCTCCATTACTTTTAAATAGTAAAAATATATAAATAGCTGCCTTGCTCTTTGCGCTTCCATGGTCTGGGCAGTATCTATGGATAGTTGTATCCTTTGTCTTATAATTAGACAACTTTTTAATTCTCTAAGCCATAAATAAAACTATTATATGTTTTTCAAGGAACATAGAGTAACCTCCACCCCAGACCAGACTGTACTTGGAAACTGTATGAGGAAGATTACTTCTTCTATTCTCTGTTGCCTGCCCTCAGGCTAATAATGGGGAAAAGGTGTCAAGGAAAGATTTTAGATACATTTTTTTTTCAGGTTTATATCCTGATTGATAATGTCCCCAAGAGCAAAATATTCATTGACAACTATGATAAAGATTTGTTAGATAATTCTTTCACATTAATAGAAGATTTCTGTTTTAAAATATAAACTTGAAAATGAAATACTTTGGTGGGAGAGACAATGACTACAAAACAAGGTGATTGCCCTCTTTATTGGCATGTCTGGAGAGCTGCCCAGGAAGGAACACGTTCCACAGGGCCAGAGTTACAAATCAATTTACAGTCCTAGTGGTCTGGATGGCACAATAGATTTCCTACTAGCTATGCAGTCTGTGAAAGCCAGACAGTCTTAATTTAAAGCTAGACTTTACTGAAAATCATTCCAGTAGACTAGCGTCCGTGATCCCAAGTGGAATGAACGCAGAAGTTGTAGAGAAAATGTTTTGTGAAAGACTATGATAATTAAACATCTAATGAACATGTGATAAGGCTTACTGTTTTTTGCAGTATATAGAAGAAAAGCACATTTATTTTGGTCCTTTGGTAAATAATACTTTGAGTGCTGCTCTTCATTGTGATCTTTATTGAGTCTCTTAGAAACCTACAAATTCTGAGATAAACAGAACCTACATCTGCAAAGATGTATTTCAAGCCTATAACATTTATTTAACTCAGGATGGTAAGTTTAGATCACTTAGTTTTACTTAATATTTTTCACTAAATTCTGTCTACTTATAATGGCTACTTTTAGTGTGGTACTTACTTCCTACCCAGATAGGGGGTCCAATCCCTTCAGTAGGTTTTCTTTGGGGTGAAGATAAAATCACTCCATCCATGGATCTGTCCCATTGCCACTCCCTCGGTGATGCCAACCTTCATACTGTAGCGGTAACCTCTCTGAGAATGTGAGAGAAGTGATACAGTAGAGAGACCCCCTGACCAGCCAGAGTGCTTGAAAATATGATATTGGCTGTTTTCACAAGCTATATATATGTTTTATCCACAACAAGAATTTACTAAGAGGCAAAAAGACAAAAAGTGATAATCCACTATATTGGCTACATTATTGTGAAGAGAGGGAGAAAGGAATTTGAATTTCTGTCATGGGTAAAATGAGATTAGTCTATTCAAGATAGAATGTGGAACTCTCCACGTCAGAACCATATTTTCTTCCGGAAACAGGCAATCTAGCTCAAAGAATCAAGCTGCTGATGGTCTCTTGACCATAGTTCACCAGGAACCAGACAAAATTCAGTTTTATTTTACTACCTCCCACCATAAGACAATCCCCATATAAAACTAGAGTTGCTTTTTGTGCTTAAAGAATTTCAGTCTCGTGGATTCAACTAGTCCATCATGCTGGCAGGAAACATCTCTCAGAAGGTTGACAAAAAAAAAAAAATAATAACAGAGAAGTTACTTGCAAGGAGTGTTAATATATCTCATGTTGACAAGTTACATAGAGATAGCAATATATATCAGCATTTTGCTATATCACCCATTACCAAGAGGTGTCTCTGTGCCAGACATTTAAGCATTGCTGCACATACAGACATACTTCTTGCCCTCGGAAAGTTGATAGACCAATAAAGAGTACAAACAAGTAAATGAATAATCACAGAATAGTATGAAAAAAATGATGTCATAGAAGCAGATTTCAACAGGTACCCACAGAGAAAAAGCACAGGGTGTCCTGGTCATGGTTAAGGGGCTGTTAGCAAATGATTCCTGGAGTTAGAGATTGTTCATTCTCATAAAGAAATATGGTTCCGACATGGAGAAGAACAACATTTACCACCAAGTTGAAGCTTTCCATCTGCACATATCATGAGCTACAAGGTCAGTGCAAGTCTTGCTACTTAAAGCGTGGTGCACAGACCAGCAGCCCTGGCATTGAGAAGCATGTTAGAAGGCAGCTCATCAAGTTCCACCTGCTGACTCAGAATCAGCACTGAAACAAGGTCCCCAGGAGTTTATGTGCCCATTAGTTTTGAAGAGCAATGTTCTAGAACAGTGGTCCTCAAATTTTAGTGCACTTCGGAATCACCTGAAAGGCTCATGAAAACACAGGTTGTTAAATGCCAACCCCAGAGTTTGTGATTAAGTCAGTCTGGAGAGAAATCTTGAATTTGCATGCATAAGTCCCCAGGTAATGTTGATGCTACTGGTCTGGGAACCGTTTTTGAGAAGTACAGGTGTAGATCATATTCAAGAACTTGAGTTCAGAGAAAGAAGGGAATGTGAAGACTATTCACAATTAGGGTCAGAAATGTTGCATTGAGGCAATTAGAGAGATGACCTTAGGACTCCAATACCTTATGCATTCAGGTGCACATCTGCTCCCTAGTGGATGAAGTTTCCACCCTGTGTGTCATGCCCAGGCAAGATGTGTAAAAGTAAAGACTATTTCTTTTGCTCTCCACTCTATTTCCCATTCCTAGAACACAGCAGGTGCTGGATGGCATTGTAAGAAAAGCATGGATGATCTCTTTGAAAGTCTATGCATGTTTGTCTATGAATGGCAGAGTGAATACTGAGTCTCCTGGATTAGACAGCATGCTCCATCATAATTTGCCAGAAAAGCATTTCAATGAGAAGACACTGAACATAAAATAGCCCTAAGTTTCTTATTTGATTACTGCTTCTGGTGAGTACACATGTTCTAGCCTCTACCAACAGGGGTATGCTAGGAATTAATCATGAAAAGCCATCCCAAATACTTTATGGTGTGGACAACAGCGTAGGTCAAACCAGAATATCCCATGTCCTAGGGTGATTCGGAATATACAAATTGCCAAGAACTAGATTCTTCTATTTATAGTAACTCCTAAAAATTCAAGTAACTGGAAATCCCTCATGGATATTTAATTTAACTTGAATTATTCAAGCCAAACACTTTTCTAGTGGCATATTTCTATAGTCTATGTTCACAGGGAGAAGTTAAGGGGACTTATCCCTCATCTTGCATTGATTAAGGTCACGCTATTGCAAGGGCTAAGTATATATGTTAATTTCTGTGGTACTGATATTTCCATGAAATGAAAATTTCATGAAAAATGAAAATTTCAAAAAAATCAAATCATGAACCTCTGAATATAGAATTACCCTGTTGGGTGATTCTTCATTGATCTTACTCTTATTGATTTTTCTCCATCATTTAAACTGTGTATTTCAGTCACACAAACTCAAAGAAGTAGAAGGTTATGATAGAAATCTTGGGTCAGCATCCTGAACATGTCTGTTTTGATTGTTATTCAGCAATTCCAACCAGTCATATATAGTGTAACATGATTTATGGCATATTAAGTGAGAGTTCATAAATATGCCTTAACAGTTAACCTTAACAGTTAAAGATATATGAGACTAATAAGAAAAGTGTCTTTATCCACGTGAAGCAAACTCATTACTTTAAATATTATATGTATTCCCATATGCCCTGAAGATAGGATCCCTCTTCCATAATTTATTGAAGAACAAAGATCTTATCTGGGCCTGATGGTGCACACCTGTAATCCAAACTACTCAGGAGGCTGAGGCAGGAGGATCACAAATTCAAGGTCAGTCTGGGCAACTTAATAAGACCCTGTCTCAAAATTAAATAAAAAGAGCCGGGCGTGGAGGCACACGCTTGTAATCCCAGCATTCGAGAGGCTGAGATGGGAGGATCCGGGTTCGCACAGCCTCAGCTACCTAGTGAGGCACCCTGCAACTTAGTGAGACTCGGTTTCAAAATAAAGAATAAAAAAATAGGGCTGGGGGTATAGCTCAGAGGTAGAATGCCCCTGAGTTCAATCCCCAGTACTGCAAAAAAAAAATAAATAAATAAATAAATAAATAAATAAATAAAAAGGGCTGGGTCATAGCTCCATGGTAGAGCTCCATGCTTAGCATGGAGGAGCTCTAGGTTCAATCTCCAGCACCATTAAAAAAAAAAAAAAAGCAAAAGTTTAATTTTTTTATTCTCAAAATATTCTAGAGTTGTCAGTTATAGTGCTAAGCCTCTAAACACTATGAAGAAGGCTGTGAGATCTGTTAATATATAGTTATTCAAAATAATTCGTAAAAGCAAGACTTATATTCCTAATTCCTGTCTTATCAAACCTTCAGAATCACTATCTTTGAAAAGATGCTTAATATTTATCTATATATGTATCATCAATATCTATCTCAAGCAATATTGACCTTTGTGCAAAAGAAAAGTTCATAATCAGCCTTTCTCTTTTATTCTTTAAAGAAAGGAAACAGGGCAAAAGAGACAGTTTTAATGCTATGCATATAATTGCCTGACTTGCCCCCTTCATTGTGCTTGGGCAGAACAAGCTGTGTAAGACTAAAGGATAAAGCAGGCCCTTAAAGCTTTAATTAGTAGCATATTGTTAGAAGTTGTTAAATGTTACTGCACTTTCCTTCTCCCATGAACGTTTGCTTTTCTACTACTGCTAATTGCCTTGATAAGTGTTCTCTAATAATGCACCTTTGTCCTTGGCCTTACTTAAGAGCCAGAAGAAGATAAGAAGGTAAGTCGTTGAAAACAGGTGAGAAATTGGACATAGAACTCTGACAATGTATCATAAATTACTGTCATTCTAATTTCCCCCATGACCTTTGTATATATTATGCAAAGAATAATGAACAAAACTATCTTGGGGAAATTGCCTGAATGTGTCCCACATATATAGAAATTTTATTATAATACTACGAAGGGATTGGAGAGAGCAGAAACAAGCAAAAGAAGTCTAATTTCTAGGAGGTCTTCTCATAATGAGTCCATTTGGCAACTTAGCAAATGAGTCTTTTTATTTAGCTCCAAAAATAATCTGGATTATAGCAAATTCTGTTCTGTGGGTAGAGTATTAGAATGAACTATCTAAGTATAGATATTTTTTTTTTCTTTCACAAATCTATGGACTTAAACCAGCAAGTATCTGAGCAAACTCAAATCTTTCCCGGGCCTCTGTCTTCGAAACTTTTCCTAGGAGTCATGTATTTTCACAATTTGTAGAATTAACTAGTTGGCTGTCTTCAGCTATGCAAAAGCTGCTTCATGTTACCCCAGTGTGAAGAGAAGAAGACACTAAAAAGATACAGAAGGATTGAGAGTTGTTTACAAAGGAATATATTGAAGTTTCAAGAATTGGCTGTGGAGCCACACCTCTTTGAATTCTCTATCTCAAACCTGGTCTTTAATCTCAGATGCTTTGTTATTCTCAATGAAGTCATGATGCACTTATGTGAAGTGAAGGGGCGAAGACTGTGAATTTCAAGTCCCTCTACTATTTACATATTAGATGACCCTGATGTAGGAGCTTCTATTCATCTGTAAAAGAACATTAATATTACCAACCCTAACTAGCTGTAGGAGTCAAACTTCTTCATGGATGTGAATATGCTATCCGTAGTATTCTCAGTACACTGAAATATACTTTCAGAATGCAGAGATTTGCAAAGATTTCCTTATTGCTCTGAGACTTTCCTCAGAGAAAATAAAAGTAGATAATAAATGCATTGTGTTCAGTAGCAATAAAATAGGCCTTCAATAAAATCGCCTTTTATTGCTGTACAAGCTATTCTGGGCTAACTCTCTTTTTAAAAACTACAACATAGAAACACAAGAATTCATAGAGGGAAAAAATGTCAACTCTGGATCCTAGGATACATATTACTTTTGAAATGTAAAAGGCCTTATCAAAATTTAAGATGGTGATTTATGGCACATAAGGGTTCTCAAAGAACTCAGTTTTCTAAGAACTCTCTCTCTTTGGATCTTATACTTTACTCATTAATTACCATTCCACCCCATAATAACTCCTCTGGAGAGATCTCTATTTGATGTGTGAAGAAGAAAAATGATCATGGATACAAGTTTCATCTGTCCATTTCTTCTTCTGTTATGCAGTCCCTGAATGGGCCTTGCAATGTCCAAAGATATCCTTTGCATCTAATTTATACCCTATTAAAAAGGTAATTTGGGAAAAGTGATAAAACTATCAGCTTTATACAATAATTCCCATAGTGTAAGGAGTATATATCAAGGCATTTACCTGTGTGAATTATAGCACCAAGATTCCTCCATGCAACAGTCCTTTTGTAGTGGGCTTGTTTATAAAGCCTAAGCTGTTTGTATTTGCAAGGGGAAGAGGTGAATACTTTATTAGAGCTGTATGGGAAAATCCTCACTCTCAGCAAAAAAAAAAAAAAAAAAAAAATAGCCTATTTATGGGACAATTTTAAAGGGCAAGGTATTTTTCATTCTGACCTTTAATGACACAGAAAAAAAAAATCAGTGCAGACAGTATTTCTTGGAGGAAGGTGTAGATTTCACTTTGGTGCCAACTTAGTTGTGTTTGCATCTTTTCTCATTAGATTGAGTTAAGGATGAGTGTCTAGTTTCACCTTTGTGCTGTGTTCTTACCCACTTCCTCGATTCCTTTCAACAGAGGTTATCACTAATTGAGATCTTGGTAATGAACACACAGCCCAGGTCTTTAGAGGGCAGCAGGCCAAGGTTACCCAGGTCAGATCATAATGCACCACTTTCTAATGGCAAGGGTAAGCTAAGAAAACCATTTTCTGCTTAGAATTAAATCAGAAACCCAAGGCAAAGCTCACTAAATGCAATAGCAGCACATTCCTCCCAGATCAACCCAGTGTTTTTTAAGACTTAATTTAGGTGTATAGATTGCGAGGAGAAGAAATAAAAAAAAAAAAAAAGCCCGAATGACTTAAGCTAGAAGACTCATTTTTAAAATTTCTATGTATTTATTGTTATTTTCAAAATGAATTATGCTTCAGGTTATTAGCAAAATAAAAATAAATAAGTTCACACTCAGAGATCATTAAATCTGCCGAATTTGCTCAATTATTTAAAAATAGGCATTTGCTATTGTGGGTGAGGATGTGGGAAAATGGAAGGCTCATTCATTGCCATGGCAGCAGCAGTTGGGATAGACATATGCACTTTTTTACTAAATCCAGAAAGTTATCCTATGGAAGTAATTCAAATTGAGGCATAAAGCCATAATAAGCATTAAAATATTTATGGTTATATGAACTATGACTATGGAATTTAAATGAATTTGTGACTCCAACAATAGGGAAATAGTTAAATCAATTTGGTAGATTAACAGCAAAGAATATTACAAAGTCATTAAAAATAATTATGAATGCTATGTAAGAGCACAGAAAATACTTATGATATACTATTAATTGAAAAGAGCAGAGTATAAAGTTTCTATGATTGCTATAATTCCGACAATGCAAAATATATATGCATTCAAAGACTGAAAGAGGATATAGAAAAGTGATTAAGAATATTTTGTGGCAATTGTGTTGAAAATAAATTTTTTCAACAATTTGTTTTATTTCCTTTAAAATTATTAAAACTTTCTGGGTGGGTAGGAGAGATTTGAGTCAGCTAAAAGCTTTCATGAAATAAAGCAGTTACTTGACTTTTAAAAAATGCTATCTCTTCGTGTGTGTGTGTGTGTGTGTGTGTGTGTGTGTGTGTGTGTGTGTGTGTGTGTGTTACTGGAGATTGAACCCTGGAGCATTCTACCTCTGAGATACGCCCAGCTTTATTTTATTTTTATTTTGAAGCAGGGTCACACTAAGTTGCTGAGGGTCTTGCTAAGTTTCCAAGGCTGGCCTCAAGCCTGTGATCCTCCTGTTTCAGCCTCCCAAGTACTGGGATTACACACCATCACACTCAGCTCTCTCTTCTACTTTTTTAATTCCCAGCATCTACAGTTAGACTTACCTGCATTCAAAACCAGACTCTTCATGTCTAGGTAAAAGATATTGAACAAGTCACCTAACCTCAGTTTTCCATCTTAAAATGGAAATGTTAGCCATGTCTAATATCTTAAAATTGCTATGAAGATGAATACAAGTAAAAAGCATGAGACTTGATAACCACTCAATATAGGTTAACTATTATTATAATTTCAATACAGCATGAATTCCTTTGGGAGCTTGGGGCTAAGGTTATTGCAAGGAGCTGCTTAACTTAATTTTAAATTACCAAAGCTCCTTAATTTAGAATGGTGGAATGTAGTCGGAAGTAGAGGGTAATTAAATGGAGGTGTCATTTGTAAAATGTCAGCAGTTTCCTACACATTTGTAAACCAAAGATAATGTTGATGGACTAAAAATAGTCAAGAAAACTTTTTGCAAGGCTAATTTAACCAAAAGCATGATCTATGACAAGATAAACAAAAGCGGAAATCTCTTTATACTCCATCTGGGAGTCGCTGAATAAAATTACAGATGCAAATTATGCTCACAGTTTGAAAACGCACTGATCCATTCTGGTCTGTCTTTTTATACTACTTCTTCTTCCTCATAATGCCGCAAAGTGTGGCCTTTGGAATGGTATTGATTAACTTCACCTGAAAACCTATGGCTCTGTCACTACATACAGATTCATGACAGACCTTTATGGTCAAAGCAACTGGACAGAGTTGCAGAATCAGGTAATGGAGATGGCTCTTTCTCAATGATTTACAGCCCGTGTTTTCCAGGGTTCCCACCACCAGATGGGTGGTTTATTTTTTCCTGGATTTGTAGGACACAATGCTCAGGTTTGTAGATTATTTGGATACATCATATTATTCCTCCTTCTGTCTCCAAAAAGTAAGGCTTCAGACAATTGGACTTCTCATTTCTTCTGACAGTCAGACATTGCATTATCTTAAACAAGTAACCTATTTCACTTACTTGGAAATCTGTAGTGAACAAGCGGTGCAGTGTGTGTGTGTGTGTGTGTGTGTGTGTGTGTGTGTGTACACATGCACATGTGTAGGAGTGAGTAGGAGGAAAGGGAGAATAATATTGAGAAATACATGCAATCACACACACACACACACACACACACACACACACACACACACACACACACACACCATGTTTTAATTCTTAGACAAACAAAAATCTAAAAAGTTTAATGCCACACTGTTGGCAAGGCTGTGGGGAGGTAAACACTTACACATTTCCCTGTGACTGTGTATAAATACAGCCCACACAGGGGGCATTTTGGAAATAAGCATAAGGGTTGTGAATGTGTGTACCCTTTCTGGCAGCAGGAGAGCCTCAGTTGACTGAGGCCTTCCAGGCGCAGCATCAGCACCAACTGCTCCGCCGGCGTGGTACAGCGCCCCCTGGAGTTGAGGTCACCCATGTTCATGTTCCAACCCCTGCTCCTGTCCAGTTCACCTACAGAGGCCGATTTCCATTCACCCACCAGAGGTCTCTCTGGGCGGCCCTACACACAGACTTGTGGAAGCTGTGGACTTTGCCTCTGCAACACCCAGTAGCACCTGGAGATACAAGTCATCCAGAGAGAGAACACTGATTACCATGCAGTTTCGGGGCATTGCCATTCTTAAGTGTGGAATGGAGTTTAGGCTCAAAGTGATGGGAAGTGGTTTTTTGTAGACATACCTGATCTATCTTAACCTGCTTCAAATATGTTACATTTGTCACACCATACTTACCAAGCTACTCATTTCTGTCCCTATTCCCTACAAAGGCAACTCCAGATGGACAAAAGACTAACATTCTTCTTCCAGCTCTAGAAAGTTTCAGGCTTCTGGTCTCAGGTGTGTTCATGGCTTTTCTTTCTCCTGCCTCTCCCTAAGCTTTGGGTACTTCTCATGCATCCCTATCCACATTCTCTTGCAGTAGAGGAATTAGCTGGCTGTCCTGAGAGGAAGTAAATGGGTGGAGGGTCGCTGAACTGAAACAGGAGATGATTTCTGAGGGGCTTGAGGGACCAGGGGAAGGAATGTGGAGCTGAGTTCCACAGATGGAAGGGGTTTTGGGAGGACACAGATCTTCAAATAGGGTAACTGGATGTTTTTGCAGATTAAGTGAACTGGGCAATATCATATCTATCCCTAAAGGAAATGCACTCAGAGTAACTCTACCACTTCTTGTGCAGCAGATAAATGCATTTGGTAGGCTTCTGACTGTTCTCAGGGCTCAGGAGGTCCGCTTTTGAGGGGCCTTTACCAGCCCTTCCTAGGGATGTTACTGCACTGGGCCCAAGGGTGGTGATTACCTATCGAAGGGAGGCTCTGAGACTCTGCGCGTGTCTCTTTGGAATAAAACTGCCTGTTAGGCAGATCAGTGGTGGAAAGACCAAGCTCATTCAGTTTGTGATTTTAAGATTGTTTTCTTTCTCATTGGATTTTTCATAAAATATTTTGGGAGTAACCATGGAATACTAGAACCTGCTCCTGATGCTGGGGTCCAGGCCAGCTACATAAATTGCAGGGCCCAGTGTAAACTGAGAATGTGATGACCCTTGTTAAAAAAAAAAAAGAAAAAAGAAAAAGAAAGAAAGAAAGAAAAACTACTAATGGTACTAAAATATAAAATGTTTCCTTTCTTCTGTGTGAGCTTCCTTTTTTCTCTCAGCTTTTTCTAGTGTCTTTAGTTTGCTATTTAATGTCCTAAGCAAATAAATATTGCATTTTAAGTTTCAACATGAATTTTGCCATTTATTATTTTACTTTTTTTGCAATTCCAACTTTAAATGCAAAGATTAGAGCACTTAAATCAAAGGCAGAATCACCAAAATGACACAATTTGCATTTCGTGGTTTAGCTATGCATTTGTCTTCCATTTTTTTACCCATACAGTGGAAATGCTAGAACTTGATCATTTTTACTTTCCTTCTTAATATGCTTGCATTCTAAGAACACTCCTTCAGCTTACTGAGAAGAGGAAAGGGCTGTGGTTGTTCTGCCTCTCTTCACTTCCTCATTGTCAACACAAGCAGTTGGCTAATACAGGAAGGTAAGGTGAGGAAGAAAGACTATGATAAGGTTTCTATTTGCATTTTATGACTGGTGTACCTAATTAACCCACACTTTCAGTTCTACAGGTCAGAAGTCTGAAACAGATCTCAGTAGGCAAAGCTCAAGGTGGCAGTGTGGCCTCTAAAACCCGGCCTTGTGAGCCAGGCATGGTGGCGCACACTTGCAATTCCAGTACTTGGGAGACCGAGACAGGAGGATCTGGGTTCACGGCCAGCTACTTAGTGAGGCCCTCCACAACTTAGTGAGACCCTGTTTCCAAATAAAGAATAAATAATAGTACTGGAGGTGTAGCTCAGAGGTAGAATGCCCCTCAGTTCAATTTCTAGTACTGCAAAAATAAAAAAACTCCTGGCCTTCCTTCTAGAGGTTCTGCGGAAGGACCTGTTCCCTTTCCTTTTCCATATTTTAGAGGCCATGCTTACTCTTTGGCTCCTGGATCCTTCCTCTATCTCTAAAGCCAGGAAGGCCTGGCCAAGTCCTGCTCATTTGCAATCCATCCGTTCTTTCTCTTCTTCTTTTCCTCATAAGGATGCTTGTAATTATTTTGAGTACAAGTCAAATAATCCAGGATAATCTCCCAATCTCAGAACTGTCTGATCAGCATCCTTAATTCTGTCACCTGACTTCCCCTTAGCCATATATCCTGACACATCCAAGTTTCCAGAGAGTAGGATGCAGGTGTCCCTGCCAGGGGGAGGTCATCATTCTGGTCACCATAGGACTCCTTGGTGGCTCTTGTTTCTTAGGATGCCATTTGCTTTGTCCTGTGTTCAAAACAAGTTCTGGTTCCACTGGAAAGCAAAGCATGGCCTCTGGCATCTGTCAGGGTCCCCACTCACTCAGTCATAGACATGGAGGCAATTTGCACTCCACGGCTTAGGTATGTACTTGTATTCCATTTTTACCAGTAGAAATGCTCCAACTCAACTGTTTTTATTTTACTCCTTGATATGCTTACATTCCAAGAACACTACCCTCAGCTTACTGATGAGGAGGGAAGAAATGTTTATGTTGCATGTGCCACGTCTAGCCTCACTGAACTCCCCTGTAGTGTAGGTCCACCCGAATCCCATACCCATGGAGCAGACCGACTCTATATGCAAATGAGGTGGCTAGGAATGGGGGGTGACATACTGCATTTATCTCTTCTACTCACTCTATAATGCATTGTCTTGGCATGCTTCATGCATAAAACACAAATTCCAAGGTACAAAATTATTAAGAATTTTAAGACAGTGACAGCAAGACTTGAATCCAAGTTGGGTACAGGGTTCTGCAAGCCTGTGTAGTTCAGGTGCCCTCCGCACTCCAGTGGCATTACTCACAACCAGAGGCAATTTTCAAAAAGTTAATATCAAAAAAGAGTAAGAATGTTAACACATAAATAACAGAAATGGAATTATGACTTCCACAGATTTTTAAAAAATCATTCACTTTCACTTTCAACAACAAAACCATACACAGACCTTTCTATACTGCTTGCTCCTATCTGTTGTAATTCACTCAACTGTGCTACCTATAGTTCAGGAGGAGAAATAAGTGGTTCTCATGGTATGTTATGGGGTTTCTTTTTAAATACAATTAAGACCAGTCATTACTTGATTAAGAAAAAAAGAAATTCTTAAAATCAAAACTAATTTTTTATTTTTATTTATTTTTAAATTAAAAAATTAAGTTGCAACTATGGGGTACATTGTGATTATTTGATATATGTATACAATGTGTAATAATTAAATGAGGGTAATTAGTGTTTCCATCTTTTTAAATATTTATCATCAATTTCGGCCCTCCTCCAATATTTTTCTGTGTGTATGGTACTAGGGATTGAACCGAGGGGAATTTTACATCTGAGCTACATCCATTTATTTTTTGTTTTGAAACAGCATCTTGCTAGATTGCTTGAGTCTTGCTAAATTGCTGAGGCTGGCTTGGAACCTGTGATCCTCCTATTTCATCCTCCTAAGTATTGGAATTACAGGCACATGCCACCATGCCCAGCTAAATGATTCTTTTCTAGTTTATTATAAAATATATTCTAAAGCTGGGCACAGTGGCACACACCTGTAATCCCAGCTACTTGGGAGGTTGAAACAGGAGGATTGTGAGTTTGAGGCTAGCCCGGACAACACAGCAAAACCTCATTCATTCATTCCCTCCCCCCCCCATTATGTGTGTGTATGCAATAACTGTTACAAACTATAGTCACCCTACTGTGCCATAGAACATTAGTGTTTATTTCTCCTAACTATATGAAAATTATTCTTAAATATATAAAAGCTATAAAATAAATATACTCTACATTATTCGGCAACCTTTGTATATAGGGTCATGGTCATTCTTTTGTGCCTAGAAACTCTTTGAAGTGAAGCAAGACACTTGAAAGAAGATGTTCATATACACTTACATACAATATTGGTGCAACCTGAGTTCAGAATCCTTCTCATTTTATAGTCCCCTTCTCAAATGTTTATAGTTATCTACATGCAATTCAACAGAATATTTTATTTTGTGACTGGCCTTTAGGGAGTCTTCTCAAAGCATTCTATTGTATTTTCAAAGGGATAATAACTTTGTAAAATTCCCATTTCATTGCTTTATATAATATTTAATTAAAGTCCCAATTACCAAAGTACAACTGGCATAAATATTTAATCAAATCATATAACTTTCTAAGTACAACAGTCATATAAAGTTTAAGAACTCAAAGAACTGATTTTAGTAAGTGTGACTTCAGTGGTGGGAGTGGACAGAGCAGAATGGCAGAGTTACCTGATGAGCCCTGAACCCTCAGCATTGTTTGGATGTCATGTCTTATACAGAAAATGGAAAATAGCTGATTTGGACACGTGGTTCTAGGGAACTTGGTTTCAAAATACTTCTAGTTCAAAGCAATAACCTAAAGAGATTCTATTTCCTTTGTTCTTTATATAAAATTCAAGGTTACAAAAGAAGCTGCTGTTCGTTCACTGTCCTCTCAAGTGTCATTTCTTTTGTAAGAGTCTCTCCTTCTCCCCCAAGCAGAGTGAAGACCTTCCTCAGCTCTGTCCTATTCTACAGTGTGGCACAGCATTGATCATGTAGTATTGAGTTATTTGCCTTTCTGTCTTGTTCCCTACTTAGAAGGTGTTCCATAAATATTCCTGGACATGTCTGGTCTAGCAACATGTAATTGTGCTCTGAGTTTCTCCTTTCTTAGTTATATAACCTCCTTTTATTTAATAATTTGGCTATATCATCTGTTATTCTCTGAGTTGAACTTTTACTCTTTTGCTAAAGAGTATTGTTAAAACCTTTCAGTGTATATAGATAGTGCTTATAGTGGTGCCTAGCACATGGGAAGTTCTCTATAGGTTTTCTCTTATTATCTTTTCACCTACCTATAAACTTTAATCTTCAATGCATTTTTGGATATAGCCTCACCTCCAATCAAGACATTAAAAATGTCTTTAGAGATTTGCAAGCATAAATTCAATTGTTAGCTTGTCATTACCCTAAGCCCTCAACAGTGACCACTGTAACTTATTATCACAGTAGCCACTGAAGATTTTCTGATTATAAATTATTTCAATGATCACTTTTAGATTTCAGTGAGAAAGTATAAGAAGTAGTATTACAAACTAGGAAAATTGAAGAAAAGTGGTATATTCAGTTTCTTGAAAAGTATATAATGATTTGAAATATATAGCTAGAATAAAAATTTGTCTGTTCTGATTTAACAAGATCAAATCTTTCCTTATATTAAATGATGCACAGAAAAAGCACATGTATTTCAACACTAATATTATGATGAGAGCCAACAAATTATAATTTAAGCCATGACCTTAGTCTAGAATTATCCATTTCACTAATCGCATTCCAGAGCATTAACATTCAGGATACACTTCATCCTCATACACATCTATGTTAGGCAGCTTTCCATCACTATAACAAATACTTAACAAATACTTTCTTATAAAAAGAAAAGTTTTACTTTAGGTCACATTTTTGGAGGCTTCAGTCCATAGGTGGTTGGCCTTGTTGCTTTTGGGCCTGTGGCAAAACATCGCATCATGAAGGGAGGACACGGTAGATCAAAACTTCTCACCTCATGGCCTGGAGAAAGAGAGAGAGAGAGAGAGCAAGCACAATCCCCATCAAAGGCATTGCCCAATGACCCAAACACCACTAGCCCCACCTCTTAAAGGTTCCATTACCTCCCCACAGCACCTCTCTGGGGATTAAGCCTTTAGTACATAGGCCTTTGGGGAATCAAGATCCAACTGCAGCAACATCCTTCACACAGGAAACTCTGAACCACCCTCTAACTTGTTTTTGTCCTTTACCAACCCTGTTCTGAACTCTCCTGACATTACTTTCTAATTTCATGTACTCTTTCATCTTGACCATGTTTCAGGTTCCTCAGCGTAATAATAATTATCCAACAATAACTTCTTAGTTTATTTTCCAAATCGATGCAACTAATCATAAAAATCTAGCCACTAGAAATCCTTATGAAAGCAAAATTTATATCATAGTCTCCAAGCTGTACGATCATCATGGTCAGCCTGGATGAGAGTCTATGGTAACAATAACCACCCAACTCTTCTCCTTTCTGGTGGAGCCCAATGATCTTGAAGTCTTCTCAGTTGGTTGGTTTTACTTTTCAGAGTTATTGTTACCTGCAAGAACTCCTGGGTGGTTTTCAAGTGTTAGCATCTGACATTGAGACTGGCTAAGAAAACAACCCTTGCATGACAAGAAGTCATAGCAGAAGGAAGACAAGATATGACTGTGACCCAGGTCAGAAAATTGGAAGGAAAACATGTCACTCAAGAGGGAGAACATGTTCCAAAGAAGGTAAAGAATAGCCACCAACACACTGCATGTGGTTCACAATTTTACCACTGACCAGTGCTACTTTCCCATTTTAAGTCATAGTTTCCAAATCTTCAAACTCCAAACCTGAGGCAGACCAGTATAACTCATGTGGATAGTGGGATAAAATATTCAAGTCATACTTGGTTTAGAAAACCTAGGAACCATACAGTCAGACCATATAATTAACTTAATTCTGTAGAACAAAACAAAGAGTAGATGAGAAAGAGCTAATTTCTGATTTGCACATTAGTGACAATCTTCTTCTTACTTTTTGTTTACCTTCATTAACAATTATGTAAAATACTCTACATTGCCAAAGTCAGTTTTATAGGTTGCAGATGCACAAGTGAAATCTCTGTAGGAGATTCTTCTCTGAGTCCTATAGGTTTCACACCTGCAAAAATATTTTAAGACTCTTGTTTTGATACAAGTAAAGAAAATACATTTCCTGATACATAACATGGCAACATTGTGTTCCTAGGCATAAAACACTCAAATAGCTGGGAGCATACGCCTTTAGGGAGCACAATTGCTGGGGAAACTGAGGCAAGATGATCAAAAGTTTGAAACCAGCCTGGGCAACCTAGTGATACCCTATCTCAAAATTTAAAAAAGTAAAAATAAAAGACTTTTTTGTAAGGCTGGAGATACAGCTCAGTGGTAGAGCACTTGTCTCTCATGTGTGAGGGCCTGGGTTCAATCTCCAGTATCATAAATAAATAAGTAAATAAGTAAACACTCAAGTAGAGAGTATGGTTGGGTAGAAGGAGGAGTTGGATGAGGAACAGGAGGATAGCAATGAATCTTACTTTTTCTCAGTACTTTGATAAGAAATTGTCCCTCTGCCCCAACAGCCTAATGGCAGGAGTTCTGTCATAGATGCTTCGATCTTCCCACTGTATTGTCCTTCTTGAGCATCCATATACTTATTAGATTTCCCACTCTTCCTCCCCCATCAAAACTAAAACCTTTTTTACCATCTTGTCACATTAATTATATGACTTTTCCCTTCATGAGCATTTGGGAGAAGATACTGTTGGAAATAAGGTAATCAACTATTTCTATTTGGCAGGGAAGCAGGGTTTTTAGTGTTACACCAAGACGCATGCTGGGCGTGATAAGTTTAAACAGGACTTCAAAACAAGATGGTGGGTGAACTCTTCATTTTACTAAATTCCATGAAATGACAAAAAGGATATTTTTAAATGACCAAATAAATTTGTTACCAGTAAGGAGAACAAAAGAAAGAGGGAGGAACTCCTAAGAGATCACCAAGATCTAACATAAAGATAATCAAAAACAGCTTAGAAAGCTTTAAAACAGCTTAGAAAGTCACTCATGAGGGTAGGAGAAATTTTAGGGCAATCTGAACGGAAAATACATTAAGAAAGTAGAGAAAATTCTAAGACAGTAATTACAGTAAATCACTAGCGATGTGTATTCAAAAGAGCTAAGCCATTTTCCACTTTATATCTTCACCAATTTACATTAAATATAGAGCAGTAGTCATATCTAGCAATGGGCTACAGCAATAAATCTGGGCACTGAGACCAAGGACGGCTGAGCTCCAAGAAGCAACTGAAAGAAAACTCACATACTAAAAACAAAAGTGCTAAAAACAAAATAAGTCTGTGTGTGTGTATATATATACACACATACATACATTCATACACATATACATAACACATATTTATATCTATCCATACACATAAATACATATCCTGAATTGGGTATATTACTTAACTAGGATACACTAGAAGCATTCCCACCAAGTCAAGGACAAGGCAAAGCTACACACTAACACCACGAATACCATGTTAGTTATTAGTTAATACAACTAGATAAGATAAAATAATTACAACTATGAGAAAAGATAAATTATCTATATATTCAGATGAAAGGATAATATACCTGGAAAATGTCAGATAATAGTAAAACCAATTCAAACAATAAAAACAAGACATAAAATTAACATAAAATCTGTAGATTACATGTACATAAATAATATCTAAATAGAAGAACCAGTGGAAGAAAAACTCAATTTATAGTAACAAAATGAACTTAACAAATATAAACCACAAAAACTTGGAAATAAACTTAACAAATAGTGTTCAAGATATATATTAAGAAAACGAATATATAAAATACCCCACCCTCCACCTTGTTTGATTATAGGCATTTCAACATTATCAAGATATCAATTCTCCCTGGGTTAACATGCCAAGATTTTTTTCTAGCATTGACAACTTGATAATTAAGTCCATATTGAACAATAAACATGCAAGAATGTAACTAGGAAAATACTGAATAGAAAGGGCCCTAGCCCTACCAGATATTAAAATCTCATAAGGCCATAATAATTAAAATAGTGTAATTGTGTATTGGAAAATGACCAAGCCAATGGAAAGCAAGTCTGGAAGTACAATCAGTATTGCATGTAAATCTAGTTTATGATGCAAATGACATTTCATAACACTTAGGCAAAGATAGACTATTAAAGATATTGTTGGGACAGTTAGACAGCCATCAGAAAAAGATAAAATTAGATTTATTTCTCATACTATTTGCAAAAGTAGAATTCAAATCAAAGATCTAAATGTAGAAAAGAAAACTCTAAAAATAACCAAAGAAAACATAAATGGATTCCTCTATAATTTGGTGCAGAGATTTTCTCAGCACAATTCAAAATGCAGCTGCAATAAAAGATTGACAATTTAACTACAAATTTTTTAAAATTTTGCAAAAATGTACAGGAAAATGACAAATTAAAAAAAAATACTTGATGCACACATTGTAAAGAGGATGACACCACTTATATACAATAAACAAGTGATAAGAAGTCAAAAATCACATAAATATGGACCACAGATAAATAAGTCAACAAAATCACTCTTAAAAATATTTTAAAAATTCAATTTTAGTCATAATAGAAAAATTCAGATTCAAACTATACTCAGATACCCTTTCTCACCCAAGAGATTAGCAAAATTAAAAATATTAGCAATGTATTCTTTTAGAAATGCCATGGATAAACAAGAACTTTCATTATTGAAACACTAATTATTGATAGAAATGAATAATGATATAATTTTCATAGAGATAATATGACAGTATCTATAAAACTACATACATATTTACCTTTTGACCAGAAATTTTAATAAATTCTTTGGAATTTATTATGAAGATACACTTCAAACTATATATATATATATATATACATATATATACACACACATATATATATACACATATATACACATATATATATACACATATATATATACACATATATATGTGATTATTCATTCATTATAGTGTTGTTTGTAATTGCAAAATATTGAAAAGTACCTACATACTCAGAAAGTAAATAGGTTGAATAAACTATAGAATATATACACATTGACATGTTATAGAGCTATAAAAATGAGAAAAAAAATCTACAAATTGATATAGAGCGTCTTCCAGGCCATATTGCTAACTGAAAAAAAGCAAAGCGGGGGAAAAATTAAGGGAAGGAAATAGAAAGAAGGAATGTGGAAAGGTTGATCAATATATATGAGTTACTGTTAGGAGCAAGAAGTTTTGGTGTTATCGATAGTAGGGTGACTATAGATAACAATTGTGCACTGTATATTTAAGAAATATAGAAGAAATGATTTTTAATGTTTTCATCATAAAAAAATGTTTCTGTGAGCCGGGCATGGTGGTGCACGCTTGTAATTCCAACATTCGGGAGGCTGAGACCGGAGGATCCGGGTTCACAGCCAGCCTCAGCTACCTAGTGAGGCACTCCGCAACTTAGTGAGACCCGGTTTCGAAATAAAGAGTGAAAAATAGGGCTGGGGATGTAGCTCGAAGGTAGAATGCCCCTGAGTTCAATCCCCAGTACAGCAAAAAAAAAAAATGTTTCTGTGGATAAATGTTTCTGCAGATGAATAGATTTCACCTGTTTTAAGCATTGCACAATGTACACATGCATTAAAACATCACATGGTACACCATTAATAAGCACATTTAAAATTTTATGTATCAGTTAAAATAAATTTAAATTTGAAAAACTAAACCTATTCACATGTTAACATTAATAATATTTGGAATGAAAATAACTATATTCTCTAAAACAATAACAAAGTTAGTGGGAAGAGCGGCATTGTTTTACATTTCTTCAAATCTCTTCAGTGTCTGGTTTAATAAAGGGAAGTAACATCTCAAATCTCTGTGTTCAATCTGTTTCCATATATTGTTTTGGTTGAACTATATGGAGATAGTTCTACCAAAGTCTACTTAGACTTATCAGTCTAAGGAGGAAAGAACATTACAAATAAAAGAACATTGCAAATAAATCTTGAACTCACTTGTGTAGGTTTTGATCTGCTGTTTTCTTTTGTATGTGTGTGTATTGTCAATATTAATATAGAAATTTTGAAATTAATTTGTTTGTACTATAGAAATGAACAAATAACTGAGAAAGTGTTGATGACATTGGAGGTGCTGGACATCACTGTAGAAAAAGGAAGCAACAAAATCCAAGAGAAGAAGGCAAGGAAGAGCCCATTGAGTTGAACTGAAGCCAGAGGTATCCATGTAAATCTATGTCTATATCTTCCTGTGCATCTCTATTTGATCTATGTCTCCTAAACTCTGCTGATAGGCCTAGGATCCATGACACTTGACACACCAGTATTGATAAGCCTACTCAGTACTCACATATTAGTTTCTAAATGCCATTTTCCATTAAAGGGAGAAGGGACTTCTTGGGGAAATGACAAATTCTGGAACTGACATAAGGAAGTAACAACACGAGCCTGAAATATTTTCTTGTGCCAGAAGGTGAGAAAATAATCAATCAATCAATCAATAAACAGGCATGTGAAAAGGACTCAGGACAGTACTTTTCAAAACTATCAAATTTATAAAAAAATAAGACTGACAAACTGTCACAGTGCAGAAAAGGCTAAAAAGATGTGACAATTAAATGGAATGTGGTATCCTGAATAGGATTCTGGAACAGAAAAGGGACATTAGAAAGATTCGTAAAATTCAAATATAGTGCGACATTTAGTTAATAGTAATATACCAATATTGGTTCCTATATTGTTACAAATAAACCATAATAATATAAGATACAGACAATGCAGAATTCTCTTTATTAACTTTGCAACACACACATACATGAGTCAGGTGTGATGGTACATGCCTATAATCCTAATACTTGGGAGACTGAGACAGTAAGATCACAGGTTTGAGGACAGCCTCAGTAACCTAGCAAGATCCTGTTTCGAAATAAAAAATTAAATAATGCTGGGGGTATAGCTAATATACCTAACCTGGAGTAGGAATTCAACAAATTGTTAGAGGTTTTTTCTGTGTAATTAATTTTAATAATTGAAAGTCGTTGAAAAATGTGCCTGCATTGTAGAAAAAAAAATAACTGTCAATTTTTTCTCCCTTTAGAAAGTAAGGAAAACAAACACTTGATATTCCAGTTTCTCCCCAAAGAAAAGAATATAAATATTTGAGGGTTTGGATCATAAACTGTGCTTACATTGGCTTCTTTTACTTGGTAGCTACCAGCTTAAAAAATCCTGGAAGGAGATATAACAAGGAAGCTTGTGGTTTCTTAAATAAATGAACTGAATAAATGGATTACACACACACACACACACACACACACACACACACACACACACACACACAGCCTGCATCCTGCATTATTTCTGGGCTGATAGGTCAATGGAACTAAATAATGAATGCTGTTTTGGAAAAAAAAAAAAACTTACGACATTAATCCAAAAGAATATTCAATCTGTATTAATACTGTTTCCCTTTTATATGCTTCAAAATACCAGGAAGAGATTGCTGCCTTTCTTTACCACAGAAATCTAGGGAGTTTTATAATACTATTCGCTTTAAGTCCACCAGTTTATTTAACCTCACTCAGATTAAAACACAGCACAAACTTGCTTCTATTCGACAAGTGGGAGGCGATTTGTAAGGCAAATCCAACCTTAGGAAAGTCTCAGCTGACGAAAGTTTACAGCTGGGTAAATGCTGATCATATATTCAGGATGTGTGAATCCTTAACAACCCCTCTGCACTAAATTGCTCTTCCAGAACATCCTTAAGTGCGAATAAGCTTAATTATTTGTTGTTTTTCTTTTTTGTTCCTATGCGAATTAACAAGACTTCTGCTTAGCTCTTACCAAGGCATTTTCACTATTAAATTCATGATTAAGAAAATGCACAAAACCTCACTTTTCCCTCCGTAAATATGAATCGGGTGACAAAATGCCAGACCCAATCTTCCTTGCCACATCCATGGTCACTCTTCCTAGGTGGAAGTCTCCTTGAAAATGATAGTCCTGGAATTCTATATCCTTTTAGTTTGCAGACATTGCATCAGCAGTAAACCACTCTCAGGATGATCAGTTTAGACACCTTTGTTTACTCAAACTGAGTACGATCAAGCCGGAGCCATATCTCTACTGACACAGAGCTACTCCAAAACCACCATTTTCTCACCCTTTAGCTGACACACCAGCCTTCAAACTGACTTTCTCATCCCATACAGCAGCCACAATGACGGTGTGTGTGTGTGTGTGTGTGTGTGTGTGTGTGTGTGTGTGTGTGTGTGTGCTATCCAATATACTTTTATTTGTGCATTTCAATTATATATCATAATGAGGTATAGAATGATAGGAACATACATGCACACAACACTTGCTGTGCTTCCCTCCGGATCCCACCCCACTCCCTACCTGTCCCCAGACATGTCATTGAGATTGGTACTATTAATTTGTATATATGCATAGCATTTTTTAAACTGTTACCTCCATTAGGCCTGAGATTTTCTTTTAAATATAAATTACTTTCCTGAATAAAACCTACCAGTAGTTTCATGTTCAAATAAAATTCAAACTCGTGACCTCCCTTCAAAGTCTGAAAGTCCCTGAGTCCTGCCTACTTCACAAATTCTTCTAAGACTCCCTCCCTCTTTCACAATTACCTAGCCATACTGTCCTTTCTCCAAAAATGACAAGCTTGTCCTGCCCCCAGGCCTTTGTACTAGCTGCTCCTCTCACCTAGAACACTGCTCCACTTTGAATGGCTGACTCATGCTTACCACTTAGCTTTGAATTTTGCAGCTGCAGAGAGCTTTGTCTCCGGACACACTAAAAAGAACCTCTTCTATTCCAGTTCTTTCTGATGGTCCTACTTTTGTTTACTTCCAAGCTTATCACTATCTAAAACTATGCATTTGTTTACATGTCTATTTTCTTCTTTCTCTCATTCACTATAATGCCAATATCCTGAGAACAAAATCTCATGTGAATGATTACCATTGTTTCTCAGTTTCTAGAATTGTCAACACTCAATAAATATGTGCTGAAAAAATATATAATGAAGTGGGCAATTGCAAGTAAATCAATGATCTATTAACATCCATTGTAAAATTATAATTTACTCAAGATTTTCTGGATTCCAAACCCTACAGAATGTGCTCTCTCTCTCTCTCTCTCTCTCTCTCTCTCTCTCTCTCTCTCTCTCTCCCCCCCCCCCCTTAATAAAAAAATTAGGTAAAGTTGCAGGATACAAAATCAATGTGCAAAAAAAAAAAAAAGTTGCATTCCTATACATTAACAATGAACAACCAAAAGAGGAAATTAAGAAAATAAATCTGTATATAGTAGCATCAAAAAGAATAAAATATTTATAAATAAGCTTAGCCAAATAAATGGAAAAAATCCCATATTTATGGATAGAAAGACTAACATTGTAAAATGTCCATACTACCTAAAGTGACCTACAGATTCAACGCAATCCCTATCAAAATACCAAAGGCAATTTTTGCACAAATACAATAAAGTTCTAGTGGAATCCCAAGGCACCCCGAATGACCAAAACTATTTTGGAAAAGAAGAATAAAGTTGGAGGCCTCACATTTCCTGATTTCAAAAAATATTACAAAGCTACAGCAATCAAAATGACATGGTACTCAGCCGGGCGTGGTGGCGCACGCTTGTAATCCCAGCATTTGGCATTTGGGAGGCTGAGACTGGAGGATCCGGGTTCGCGGCCAGCCTCAGCTACCTAGTGAGGCATTCCGCAATTTAGTGAGACTTGGTTTCAAAATAAAGAGTAAAAAAATAGGGCTGGGGGTGTAGCTTGGAGGTAGAATGCCTCTGAGTTCAATCCCCAGTACCGCAAAAAAAAAAAAAAAAATGACATGGTACTGATGTAAAGACAGATGTAGAGAACAAGGATCAGGATAGAAAGCCCAGCAATGAGCCCTTGAGAATATAGTCAAATAATCTTTCACAAGAGTACCAAGACAACACAATGGAAAAATGATAATCTCTTCAATAATGGTGCTGGGAAAACTGGAGAGCCACATGTAAACGAGTAGAGTCAAACCCTTATACCTTACATTGGATACAAAAATTAACCCAAAAGGAATAAAAACTATTATAAGACCTAAAAATATTATACTTATGGGGGGAAATCTTCATAATATTTAATTTAGCAATTATTTATTTGGCATGACACTAAAATTATAAGTAACCAAAGCAAAAATAGACAAATGGTAGTACATCAAACAGGAACTTTTGCGCATCAAAGGAAACAGCAGAGTGAAAAGGCAACATACCATATGGGAGAAAATATTTGCAAGTCATATATTTTATAAAAGGTTACTATCTAGAATATATAAAGAACTTCTATAACTCATGAACAAAACAAATAACTTGATTAAAATTAGGCAAAGAACTTGAATAAATAATTCTCCAAAGAAGACATACAAATGGCTAATATATGAGAAGATGCTCAACATCACTAATCATTACAAAAATACAGACTGCTATAGTTTTAATCTGAGGTGTTGCTCAAAGGCCCATGTGTTAAGTGCTTGGTCCCCAGCTTGGGAGACAGTGGAAACTTTAAAAGGTGAGATCTAATGAGAGCTCTTTCAGTCACTCAGAGCCTGCACCCAAAAGGGATGGTGAGACACCAGACCCTTCCCTGAAGTGGGTGGTTTTTCTCCACCATATACTCCCACCACAATGTACCACCACAGCCTTAAACAATAAAGACACAGATCTTGGACTGAAACTTGTGAAACTGTGAGCCAAAATAAACTGTTCATTATAGTGATGAGAATTTGATTAACAGACTCAACAAAGACACAATAACATATTGCCCCACACCTGTTAGCTTGGCTACTCTCAAAAAGCCAAAAGATAACAAGTGTTGAAGATATAAAAAGTAAAAGAATCCTTGTATATTGTTGGTAGGAATGTAAGATAGTGAGGCTGCTATGGAACGCAGTATGGAGGCTCCTCCAAAAAATTAAAAGTAGAATTAAGCAGAGAATATAGCAATCCCATTTCTGGGTGTACAACCAAGAGAATTAAAAGCAGGATCTCAAAGAGATATGTGTACACCCATGTTCATCAAAATTGAAAAATCCCTAGAGATTTGTTGTACAACAATGTAAATATAGTCAACACTACTAAACTGTACACTTAGAAATGGTTATGAAGGTAAATTTTAGCCAGACATGGTGGTGCACACCTGTAATCCTAGTATTTGGGAGGCTGAGAGAGAGGGATCACAGGTTTGTGGACAGCCTTAGCAACTTGGAGAGGCCCTCTGCAACTTACTGAGACCCTGTTTCAAAGTAAAAAATAAAATAGGGCTATGTAACTCAGATGTAGAATGCCCTGTGTTCAATCTCTCTGTCTCTCTGTCTCTCTGTCTCTCTCTTTCTCTCTCTCTCTCTCTCTCTCTCTCTCTCTCTCTCTCTCTCTCTCACACACACACACACACACACACACACACACACACATGAAGGTAAATCGTATGTCATTTAAATCCTGATTTCTAGAAGTTTTTGTTCATTTACCTAAAGTGTGCCCACTCTTGATTATCTTCTCTACCATTTCTCAAAACCTTGCAATCACTTAAATCTTGATCTAATTCCTCCTGTCAACTTAAAGCATGTTTTGACTTCTGTTCCTAAAAAGCAAGTAGTTTGGTCAGGTCTCTAGGACACATCCTTAATTCTTCAGCTCACACCAACTGAGCAGTAGGCCTCCTTGGTTTCCATATTTTATTGCACATTTGTGTTCTCTAATGATTTTTTCTTTTGTTTCCTATGTATCTTAGTACTTGTTTCTTCATTTCTTTCATACTCTTTCTAAAAGTGCACTATATTTTACATGTAGGTAAATAATATATTTAATTTCACCATACAGGAAATCACATTGTACCACTCTGACTGTATGCTTTGTGTAAAGTAAAGCTATGACGCTGAGAGCTATGATGTCTGAGGCCATACTGAGACATGGCTTTGTATCCCTGCAGAAGACACTCCTCCATTGTATTCTAGAGAATTGTGCGCCTTGGAATTACTGAGCACAGCTTTTCTGTAAGTTACTCTGGTTTGAGCACAACTGGCCATATTTTTATAATAAGGAACAGGTAGCTGCAAAACATTCTTGAGCTGAGGAAAAGCTGGTAAAACTAAGCTTAGCTTGTCAGAAGGGACTCTACTCCATTGCATAGAACAGAGAGCATGATATAACGGTAGCATGGAGACACATGGATTCATTTTTCTTTCATATACAAATAGGGACTCCAGGGCTATCATGAGATTCCAAGCTCCCCCATCTTTCTTCTTCAGCACTGGAGTCTATCCTAAAGGTTACCTCATGTTTCAAGATAATTGCTACAACTCCAGCTATCATGACTATATTCCAGGTAGGAAGAAAGGGGTAAGAACAAAAGGACATGAACTTTTGAAGACACTCTCCAATTTATATTTCATTGGCTGAACTGAGGAAATATTCTTTATCCCAGCTGGGCACATTGCCCAGGGAAAAAGGAGAAAATTAATATTGAGTAAACAATTGACTATAGCTGTTCAGTTAGAAATTTAGCCAAATTAGTGACAAAATACATTTTCTATGATAGACTCACAGAATTGATTTTTATAGGTTAAAGTATAAATGTTATTAACTCATTAAATGAAATTCAAGTAAGGTATTATACATTCCCCGAATTACACATACATATGTTTGAGTTGCAGACAATTATAAAATTGCACTCTAAGAAGACTTTCAATGCTAATTATTAAAAGAAGCCAAGAAAATTGAACATTTCTTTAGATCTCTAACCCAGAGTTCCTTAATAAGAATATCATTTAAATAATTTAAAATTATCAAATAGAACAATGGTTAGTTTAAAAAAATCAGAGGATGTTTGTTTTAAATCTATGAATTTTTGTTTGCACAAATGTCATGTTACAGAAATCAAAGATAATAGAGGTATTTGCTCTAAAGTTTAAGGCCACACTTCTACATTAGCTAAAACACAAATAATGTTCCTAATTAAAACAAACCAAAAATAAGCATATGCCTTGGGACTTACACATCCAAATGAGAGTCATCTTTCAAAATAAACCTAGGAATCTGTATGCTTTCCTCTAATGATGCAGTTATTATTTTGAAGGTTTGTGCAACTCTTTCTTCTGGGAATGGGAGTTGCAGCAGAAAGAGGAGGAAGGTTTATGACCTTCATGAAATATTTTGCTTCAAGAATATTATTTAATGTGATTTATGATATATTCTTGAAACCCGGTCTCAAAGGACTTTTCATTGTTTCCAGTGAAGATTTGCTACCATTGAGGCTACTGGCATCAAGGAGTTAAAGTAAATCAATCCACCTTATCAGGTCTCGTTTCCACATCCGAACGGTGATGAGAAAGGACTAGAAGTGAGATAACCTCTAGGCTCCCTTTCAGAATGATGCTCAGTGACCCCATAATCTCTTTTGTCAGCACTGTACATCAGGTCCTATGTTTAGAAAATATGTAATTTAAACTCCTAATTTCTCTTTCCTCAATTAAAAATATAGATGATCAAAATTCCACACATCCACACCATGCATGTGTCTCTGAATGAAATACCCATTTATATTCAAAATATATGATAATTAGAAAGATCTACTAATCAAAATTTAAGTAGACTCTGACTTACTTTCTTACTTGTGGCCTCTAAAATCTAAATTTCCAAGTGGGAACAGAGGTAAGGAAGGAAATTAACATTAAAAGACTCCTAAAGCCGGGTGTGGTGGCGCACGCTTGTAATCCCAGCATTCGGGAGGCTGAGACCGGAGGATCCGGGTTCGCGGCCAGTCTCAGCTACCTAGTGAGACTTAGTGAGACCCAGTTTCAAAATAAAGAATAAAAAATATGGCTGGGGGTGTAGCTCAGAGGTAGAATGCCCCTGAGTTCAATCCCCAGTACCGAAAAAAAAAAAAAAAAAAAGACTCCTAAAAGTCAGACAATTGGCCGGGCGTGGTGGTGCATGCTTAAAAAAAAAAAGTCAGATAATTGCAACCTCTATTGTAAATCATCAGTCTACAAAAGCTCCCAAGTCATAAAGCCTCCTAGTTGCCACTCAAATGAATTGAATTTTTTTTAATCAACTTTTGTACACTGCAGAGCTTTTACCAACCTACCCCCTGCTCAGTCCCACTTACTGCTCCCTCCTGATGCCTCCTGACCTCATTAGACATTCCCATTCCCAGAGTTTCATGGGTATCAAGTACCAGGAAGTACAGCTTTCACTCTGCTATGTGATCTCCAACTTGACTTGTCTAAAGAGGTGTAAGTGTATTCTAATACATGTGTTCTTTATAAAGTCTAAATTGTTGCATTCCAAATAGCCTTTGTCCATTTCCACTGAACTGCAAACTTAAGAAGCACAGGCATTTCAACTAATCAGGTCTAGAGTCCAACATGCTGCTGTTACTATAGCCCAAAGCTCAGTATTTCTAACAAAAACCTTTGATACTTGGGATAAGTATTAAATTTATCTGAGAAGTTTTGATTTTAAACCAAATCAGTGTTTCATTTCTCACTTGCTGGATTTTTTTCAAACTGTTTACAGATGAAAAGAACTCTGTGTGCATTCAACCATTCAATCCATTTTGGTTGGAAGTATGATATTTTCGTTTCTAACAAAAGTGCCTGTAAATCCCAGGGCAGTCTCACGCTGCTTTTTCTTTCATGTAAATTACCCCTGTGGACTGCTACTTAAAAAGTTCAGCCAATAGATAAATTTCCTATGTCCCCTCCAGTCCTTCTGTGGGTAATTTCTATGATCTAGCAAAACCAGGTAGCTGTAATCAAATTTCTATGTTTAAAACAAAAGACATAAACAACCTGATTTATAATGAAAACCATGAAACTCCTAGAGAGTTATGGGCAGCTAAACTGATAGCTCAGGGGGAACCAGTTGTTGGCACAAAGTTGTACATATCCTAGTTTTTCATATTTCTGAATTCCTGTTGGTGGCTGTGGAGGAAAATGCACCAAAAGATGGTGCAATGCTTGGGTTGTTACATCATTAACACCTGCAAAACAGAAGAAGAAAGGTGTCAATGAGCCTAACAGAGTACAAGAGAGCAAATATTTATTTGAACCTAAAGAAAATGAGGAAGGAAAGAAAGAATAGAAGATGGGCACAATGGGCATGATAATCCCAGTACTTGAGGAGGCTGATCTAAGGATGGCCTCAGCAAAGTCAGGAGACTCTCAGCAGCCCAGCAAGCCCCTATTTCAAAATAAAAAGGGCTGGGGGTGTAGCTCAGAGTTAGATTGCCCCGTTCAATCCCCAGTAGCACCAAAATAAATAAACTAGATTAATTAATTAATTAAAATAAAAATAAAAATTTAGGTTTAGAGCATCCTGGTGGGAGCAGACAGTACCAATCTTCAGTAGCAAGAGGTCCTTTTGTCTCCATGTCTCAGCAGTGGTTAGGACAGTGCTTCCATGATAGAACCTGGCATGTTTAGAAGTGCGCTTGACTGGTCATTGTCAATGATGATGCCCAGCTCTGCTTTAGGAGATATGATTTTTTTGCTTAGTGTACCTGTACCTCTTCTCAGAAATCTATTTTCAACAACAATCTCTTAACAAAGGCAGTGAGAGAAAAGCAAAAGATAGTATCATTGGTAAAAGACAAGCAAGAGTCAGGCCCTTGGCTAACAATTTTCATTTCTAAATCACATAGTCTACATGAGTTCTTTAAGTCAAAAAGTAATTTTATTCCCCATCCCCCAATAAAAGGAAAGGCTAAAATGAAAAGACACTTTCTAACAAGAACCGACATGCTGTCCCATAGTTCCCACTGACTTTCTTTCCTAGTGCATAGCATTAATCTGAAATGACCAACCAGGGGCAATAGACATACTTATTTGGGGCTTGGAGGAAATTTGTAAATCTATCCCAAAGAGTTTCAGATAAACAAATAACAGCTTTAAAAAGGTAGAGTAGGGAGGTACCCAGAGAGAAAAAGAGAAGAAGTTGATGAAATAGATGGTGTGATGGACTGAATAGTAGTATCACTCCCCCCTCCCAAATTCATATGTTGAAGCCCTGGCCCCTAGAAATTTAGAATGTGACTATACTTGGATATAGATCCTTTAAGGGGGTGAATCAGGTTAAATGAGGTCATTGGCATAAGACCCTAATCCAGTATGACTGGCATTTTTATAAGAAGAGAAAGATACGAGGGATACATACACAGTCAGATGCAGGGAGAAAGCAGCTGTCTCCAAGTCAAGGGGTGAGGTCTCACGAGAAACCAGCCCCACCAACAGCTTCATCTCAGACTACTTGCCTCCAGAATCCGGAGAAAATTAATTTCTGTGATTTTAGTCACCCAGTCTGTGGTATTTTTTGTTACAGCAGGCATAGTGGGCAATATAGTTAGCAAAAATCAATGAACAAGAAAAGGAGAGCTTAAAAAAAGAGTGCATTTTAAAAAAATCATTGAATATGCTACACTAAAGAGAAATTGACATTTATTGAAAGAGGATCTGGACCTTGCTCGGAAGGACTTGGCTTCACGTACTAGTTATGGTTTAGATTTTAAGTGTACCCCAAAGGCTCATTATTAAAGGCTTGGTCCCCAGCTGATGTTGCTATGGGGAGCTGGTGGAACCTTTAAAAGGTGGAGCCAGGTGGAAGGAAATTAGATCACTGTGGAAGAATATTCTTGGGGGGAATATTGGGGCTCTAGCCCCTCCTCTCTTGTTCCTTCCCTGATCATGATGATGTGAGCAACTTTTCTCCATCTGGTTTCCTTCCATGATGTTCAGCCTCACCATAGGCCCAAAGCAATGGGGCCAAGAGACCATGAACTGAAACCTCTGAAACTGTGAGCCAAAATAAACCTTTCCTCCTTTTAAATTGTTTATCTCAGTTTTTTGTCATAGCAATAGAAGCTGACTAACACATTATAGAAGACTAATAAGAGAGCCCAGCAATCAGGTTTTCCTTGTTCCTGTGTCCATGAGTGAAAAAAAGACAGATAACTCTCCTTTCTAAACACATTCTGAATCACAAGCATGGAATGGTCAGTGGAGACCAGCCTCCCTCCACTGTCTTTTTTCCTCTGTGGAAACTCCTACTGTAGTTTGTTAAGGCTGGGGAATTGGCACTCAATGGCCTGAAGCTTGTCAATTCATTTCTTTAAATCACAGAACACCTACTGGGAGGTAATAGAACCTGACCCTAATAAAACTCCACTCTGGAAATAAAATTGATTTAATTATCAGTTGACTACATAAAGTTAAAATGAGATAGATTCAATTTATTCTATAGGAGTTTAGCACCATGTCAGAATTTGTCTTTTCAGAGAAAAATATGTTACCTATTTGGGTTATAGTAATTATGATTGCAGTATTCTGTTTATAAATTTACATACATTTTCTATGCTATGGGACCATGTGGTGCTTATCCTTACTCTCTTCTCCCAAAGTCCAATACAGTGTTGAGTACCAGTAGCCCTTGAATTAAAATTTGTGAAATGAGGGGGTAACTCTATCAATCAATTGACTGGCCAACCACATCTAATGAGACCCTCTTTGTAACAATCTCTGCACTTGAGCCTTGCCTTCTCTCCAGGCTAAAGTCAAGGACTCCTCCATCCCAGAGTCAACTATTTAGCAAGCAAACCCACAATGGTAGGACTCACACCCACCAGTTGTCCATCATTTGATTTCCTGTTGACAGTGTTTTTTCCTCATCTCTATTTGTAAAAGGTATTTCAAGTTTTCCTTCTTTTACTTCCAGTGTGCAACTACGTATTCCCATTTGAGGTGTGTTAGCATCGGATTTTCTAGAAATGTCTGATGATGGATGAGTTTCTATAACCAGAGCGCGGGTAGAAGTATGTGTAGATTGTGTCGTTCACATAGTCCATGTGACTCTTACATACAATAACCAATAACCGTGATTTGTAAAATGGTACCTGCTATTTCATGTTTTATATCATCAACTCTTGCAATTGGCTTATCTGAGACAAGCAGTCATGTTTAAGGAGATGTATTGATGTACTGATTTGAATTTTTCAAAAAATGATTCACTTGACTATTTGAAAGTAAATTAGTTTATCTCTCAAATTATGTGTGTGTATGTGAGTGTGTGTGTGTGTGTGTGTGTGTGTGTGTGTTTATGTGTTACTGAGGATTGAATCCAGGGGCATTCTACCACCAACCTACACCCTCCAGCTTTATTTTTATTTTTGTATAGAAATAGTCTCGCTAAGTTGCTGAGATTGGCTTCAAACCTGTGATCCTCCTGTCTTAGCCTCCCAAATACTGGGGATTACAGGCATGTGCCACCAGGTCCAGCTGGAATTACTTTTTATTTCCTACAATTATTTTATTTTTATTTAGTTTTTAAATATATTTTTATTGGTGCATTGTAGTCTCATAATCATAATGTAGTGCAGAGTAATAGAGACATACATTACATGCACACAGCCCTGGATGAGTTTCCCCCTGACTCCCTCTCTACTCTTTCTTCGCTATACATGATATTGAGATTGGCATTGATATTTTTATGTACGTATATAATGCCAATGGAAGTGTTTCTTTCATTAATTCACCCCACCCTCCTCTAGACGCCTCTATTGCTCTACTAGGGTTTCTCCTCCTTATCTAAAGTCCCTCTTGTATCTTGATTACTCCCTAGCTTCCACATATAAGAGAAAACATATGGCCCTTCATTTTCTGTGACTGGCTTATCTTACTTAACATAATGTTCTCCAGGTCTATCAATTTCCCTGCAAATTATGTAATTTTCTTCTTCTTTATTGCTGAGTAGAATTCCACTGTGTCTATATCCCATAATTTTGTAATCCACTTATCTATTGATGGACACCTAGGCTATTTCAATGATTTGGCTATTGTGAATTGTGCTGCTATAAACATAGATATGCATGTATCACTGAAATCAGAATATTATTTCCCACAACTATAATAACTTTTCTTTCAATTTTTCAGAATATATGCATACAATAATGGGGAAAAATAAAGGTCAAATAGTACAGAATGTTAAAATTTTCTGAAATACTACCATTTGATTAATTTTCTCCTCTCAGACATACTGTCCCAATCCCTCCCAATGAGATCAACATTCTCCATATATTCTTCTATGTATTTCTCACTCTTCATAAAATAATTAGCTAAAATGATGGTAATGAAGAGTGACTTTTTTGTTTTAGAGAATGGGGTCATATAATGTATACTTCCCTTCTCTTATTTATTTATTTATTTATTTTTTATTTTTATTTTTTTTTTTGCGGTACTGGGGATTGAACTCAGGGGCATTCTACCTCCGAGCTATACCCCCCAGCCCTAGTTTTTATTCTTTATTTTGAAACCGGGTCTCACTAAGTTGCGGAGTGCCTCACTAGGTAGCTGAGGCTGGCCGCGAACCCGGATCCTCCGGTCTCAGCCTCCCGAATGTTGGGATTACAAGCGTGCGCCACCATGCCCGGCTCCCTCTCTTATTTTTCTTGGCAATACATTCTAAAAATTTCTTTAACTGTTAAATACCTATTTCATTCATTTTAGTGGTTGCATACTATTCCCTTGAATTGTTCAATAACTTTTATTTATTCTTCTATTGATGGATGTTTACTTACAATTTCATTGGCTACTGAAAACAACACAATGTTAAATAGCTTGTATACATATCCTTACATGTATTGGTGCTTTTATTCCCCAAACTGGTGTTGCATATATCTATACCATTAACACGATGATTAATCATATGCATTCATAGTATGTTTGAATATTTGGCACTTAATCAAATATTTGAATATTCAATAAGGTAATTATTACTTCATCATTCTTTATCGTACTTTGGGGAGGATAATCCTGATATGCCCCCAAATGACTTTCGAGATTCCATTATCTAGTTCCAACTAACTACAAATCAATAGAAAGTCTAATTAGATTTCATTTAATTCATTTATTTTATGAAGATTTTTATTTTGAGTTTTAAATTGTCTCATAGAAATATATAGAATTTCTTTACAAATGACCAGATCTTATCTTTCAATAAGACTTTATATCTTTCTTCATTTAGGTCTTATATTCTTCTTGTTAAGTTTTTATCTAAACATTACATTGTTTCTGACAAATTTCTTAAGCTTAGAAACAGCATCTGTTTCACATATGGCTAGCTCACCATCATCTTGAACTTTCAAAGAATTCTTAATTTCATGAACAAGTAACATTTTATCTAAAAGTAGAATTGTTGAATCTTCTGGTTATCAATTACTATATAATAAATTATACAAAACTGTAGTAACTTAAAACAAGTACCATTTTATTCTGTCTAATGACTGTGTGTCAGAAATTCAGGTCAATCTTAGTGAACCCATTCTTTTATTGATCTGGTATCAACTAGCTTCACGCAGAGGTATTCACCTGAAAACTGGGCAGACTTGGAGGATCCAGGAAGGGAAGCTTTACTCACAAAGCTGATACCTTTACCAGGATGACTGAAGACTGGGCTCGGTCAGGATAGTTCCCTGTGCCTTCACTCTCAGGGCCCTTCCACGTGATCTACCAGCAGGATAGTTGGATTTTCATCTGATGATTCAGGACTCCAAGTTACCGTTATGGAAGCACAGGCTCAAAACTAATGTGGCTTCACTTCTACCATCCTGTGTTGGTCAAGCAGCTATAGACCAGGCCAGATTCAAGGGGAAGGTGAACAAACCTTATTTCTCAGTGGGAAGAGTATTGAAGAATTTCTGACTGTCTTTGATCTACCAATGACCACCTTTCAGAATATTCATGTGAAAGAACTGAAAACAAGATCTCAAAGAAATATTTGTACTCTGGTGTTAATTACAGCATTATTTGAAGTAGCTAAGAGGTAGAAACAACCTACATGTCTATTGTCAGATGAGTGAATTAAGAAATGTAGCATAGCCAGGCACGGTGGTGCATGCTTATAATCCCAGCATTTGGGAGGCTGAGACCGGAGGATCCGGGTTCGCGGCCAGCCTCAGCTACCTAGTGAGGCGCTCCGCAACTTAGTGAGACCCTGTTTCAAAATAAAGAATTAAAAAAAATAGAGTTGGGAGTATAGCTCAGAGGTAGAATACCCCTGATTTCAATCCCCAGTACTGCAAAAAAAAAAAAAAAGAAATGCAGCATATATGTACAATGGAATATTATTCAGCTTTTAAAAAAAGAAAATCCTATCATGAATGAACTTTTGGAATATTATGCTAAACTAAATGAGCCACCACAGGTGGACAAATACTGCATGATTCCACTTCCTGGGGGACTCTAAGGTGGTCAAAACTCTTAGAAGCAGAATATAAAATGGTGGTTGCCAAGGACTGAAGGGAGGAGGCAACGGGAAGGTACTGTTCAATAAGTATAGTTTCAGACATTAAAGATGAAAAGTTCCAGATGTTTACAGTTTATCTTCCATTAATACTTGTAGACTTGTACATATAGTTAGCAATGTAGTAATTTATACTGGAAAATTATTAAGGGGGTATACCTAATTTTTACCATAATAAGAAAAGGATGGTGAATATATTCTTGGTAGTAAACAGGTATATACAAAAAATTTATACAAAAACCTAGAATACTGAGGGGTTTTTTTGTTTGTTTGTTTGTTTGTTTGCAGTACTGGGGATTGAACCCAGGGGCATCCTGCCTCTGAGGTATACTCCAGCCCTATTCTTTTATTTTGGAAGAGGGTCTCACTAAGTTGCAGAGAACCTCAGTAAAAAGCTGAGCCTGGCCACGAATCTGCGATTATCCTGTCTCAGCCTCCCAAGTACTGGTATTACAAGTGTGCACCACCATGCCCAGCGATTTTCTTCAATTTTTCTAATAGATTGATAATGTATACATATAATGATATGCTATGACCAGTAGCCTTCAAAACAAACCTAATAGTTATACTATTGTGATATTTCTTACTTTCATCAAATCATTCTTACTTGACAAGGTGGAAAAGGGTTTCTTGGGTTGTTATTTACTTGTTTTAAATCTGGGACTCTATCCTTAGAAAACTGGGAATGGATCCACCATATGATCCAGCTATATCACTCCCGGATATCTTTCCAAAGAGGTTGAAATCAGAGATCTACAGTAATATATGCATACCCATGTTTATAGCAGCACAATTCACAATAGCCAAATTATGAAACCAACCCAGGCATCCATAAACAGATGAATGGGTTGCAAAACTATGGTAAATACATGCAATGGAATTCTACTTAGCAATAAAGAAGAATAAAATAATTTCATTTGCAAGAAATGGAAGGACCTGGAGAGCATTATGTTAAGTGAGATTAGCCAGTTACAGAAAGTGAAGGGACATTTGTTTTCTTTAATATGTGCAAGCTAGGGAGTAACTGGGATACCAGAGGGACTCCAGATAACAGACGAGAAACCTCAGTGGAGCCAGAGAGGTGGTCTAAGGGAAGGAGAGGGAGAAGTCTGGGGTTCATTA
>PVLC010002294.1:99955-118135 GCA_004027655.1 Graphiurus murinus | reverse complement strand
AAAAAAAAAAAAAAAAAAAAAAAAAAAAAAAAAAAAAAAAAAAAAAAAAAAAAAAAAAAAAAAAAAACAGAAAAATTGAACATCAACTGAATTCTCACAATCAAAAGCAAGATAAACTAAGGAATATATTATTTAAATGTTGAGTGTGTGTGTGTGTGTGTGTGTGTGTGTGTGTGTGTGTGTGTTTTACTGGAGATTGAACCAGGGGCATAGCCAAGCTATAATCCCAGCCCTATTTTATTTTTATTTTGAAACAGGGTCTCACTAGGTTGATGAGAGTCTCAGGATGTCCTTGAGTTTACCTGTGATCCTCCTGTCTCAGCCTCCCAAGTGTGTGCCACTACATCCAGCTCTTAAATGTTGATTAAAAAAAAAAGAAAAGAAAACAAGCCAGGTGTGGTGGTGCACGCTTGTAATCCCAGCATTCAGGAGGCTGAGACTGGAGGTTCAAGGCCAGCCTCAGCTACCTAGTGAGGCACTCCACAACTTAGTAAGACCCGGTTTCAAAATAAAGAATAAAAAATAGGGCTGGGGGTATAGCTCAGAGGTAGAATGCCCCTGAGTTCAATCCCCAGTACCGCAAAAAAAAAAAAAAAAAAAAAAAAAAAAAAAAAAAAAAAAAAAAAAAAAAAAAAAAAAAAAAAAAAAAAAAAAGAAATACATAGGATTAGGAAGTATATAGCCAACTAAAATATATAGCCAACTAAAAGGATACAAGAAATTAAAAAATCAAATATGCCTAGTATGATGGTGCAAGCCTGTAATCCCAGTACTGAGGAGGCTGAGACAGGAGGATCACAGATTTGAGTCAAGGGCACATAAACTTAGAACTTTGTAATTTATGTTTCAAAATAAAAAATAAAATAGGGCTGGGGGTGTAGTTCAGAGGTAGGATGCCCCTGGGTTCAATCCCCAGTACCACAAAATCATCATCATCATCATCCAAGAAATACAATAGCAATTGCAACAGGAACTTTTATTTATTGCTGGCAGAATACACAATGATGTAACACTTGGAAGGACAGTTTGGCAGTTTTCTTCCAAAGCTAAATATAGTCTCACCATATGAGCCAACAATTTTACTCCGAGGTATGTAGATAACTGTTTGAAAGCTTGGGCATGCAATCTAAACAAAATCCAGCATGCAATTACAGACCGCGATTTACAATTTGACTCTCATAATAGTCAAATACTCCAACAAGCTGGGGGTGGTGGCGCGCACTTGTAATCCCAGTACTTGGAAGGCTGAGACCGGAGGATCCAGGTTCGCAGCCAGCCTTAGCTACTTAGTGAGGCCCTCTGCAACTTAGTGAGAGCCTGTTTCAAAAATAAAGAAGAAGAAAATAGGGCTAGGAGTGTAGCTCAGAGGTAAAATGCCCCTGGGTTCAATCTCCAGTACTGAAAAAGAAAAAAAAGAAGTACTCCAATAAATCAGCAGGGCTTTCCATGGGTGAATGAGTAGCCAAGTAATGAAATACTACACAGTCAGAGAAAAGGACGAGCTGCAAAGCCATGCCAAGTCAGATTGATGGCACGTGCATATCGCTAAGTGGAGCAAGTCAGTCTGGAGAGGCTAAACAAAACCACCAACAAAAGCAAGCGCACACCTGCTGATGTTTACTCGAAGCCCCAGCAGAGCAGCGGGCCGTCTCTCCTTGCAGAAGCAGACCTGAGGTCCCGGGAGTGGCAGGGAGGGGAGAGGCAGGGGCAGGAGGAATCGTGCTCCTCCATATTTCAGCAGGTCTGTGGCTTTATTGTCATGGGTGGCTGCAAAGTCGCACTCAGAAAACGGCAAGTATCATTCACTATCTGTCAAGAACACAGCAACACAGCGGTTTTTGGGCTTTGGGGGTGGTGGAACTGAGGATTGAACACAGAAAGCTCCACCCCCAGCCCTTTTTACCTTTTGTTTTGTTTTACGGTACTGGGGATTGAACTCAGGGGCATTCTACCTCCGAGCTATAGCCCCAGCCCTATTTTTTATTCTTTATTTTGAAACCGAGTCTCACTAAGTTGCGGAGGGCCTCACTAGGTAGCTGAGGCTGGCCGCGAACCCGGATCCTCCAGTCTCAGCTCAGCCTCCCGAATACTGGGATTACAAGCGTGCGCCACCACGCCCAGCTTTACCTTTTGTTTTGAAACAGGGTTGGTCCAGGTTGCCGAGTATTCCGGCAAGCATTCTTGCAGCTACGATCTAAAAGACTGACCGTGTAACTTAGAGGAAGGAAGATTTCTTTTCTTAGGGTTTCGGGTTCAGTCCATGCGAGGCCAGGGACCCTGGATCTCAGGGCATGACGGCAGGAAGCGGGGAGAGGGAGACACAGGGACTGCGCTCCTCACTTTCAGGAGGAGGAACCAGTTACATAATCCCCACCTCCAGTCACACCCAGAAGCCCAGGCTACACCCCAGATAAATCCATTCCCACTGGTTATCTACTGCTGGAATCACAACCCTCATGACTTAATTACAACAGCTCCAAACATTAATAAATGAGCCCTTGCAGGGACATTTTATATCTAACTATAACTCTGAGAGTCTCACTAAGTTGCTGAGGATGGTCTCAAACCTGCCATCCTCCCATCTCAGCCTCAGATTTAAATTAGTAAAAACATGCAATATGTCCATGGTTTACGGAGCTCCTCCAGGCCAAAGGCTTGGTTTTGCTATTTGAATTCTTGCTGCAGTGTCCCCAGTCCGTCTGTTCTGGGCCTTCCCTCTCTCCCTTTTCCCTTGGTTGCTCCTAAAATGACTCTAGTGCCTGGACCATTCCGCCTTTCAGCATAACAGAAGCCTGCCAGTTAACTGGCAGCCCCTTAGGACCCACACCCCAAAGTAGCTTTGGGTTTTTTTCCAATAATAATAGGAGGGTGTGTGTGTGTGTGTGAGTGTGTGTGTGTGTGTGTGTGTGTGTGTGTGTTGCTAGTAAACACTGCATTCTCTGTAATGTTACACCAGCATTTGGTCATGAAGTCCCGTGTGTGGAAGGAGGGGAAGGAACCATCCAAATCCATTTCCATCCTATAAACCCTATAAGACCATTTCCAGGATGTGGTGTATGCAGTCAAGCACTTAGGGGCTCAGTCTGCGGGTATCCCCAAGTGTATTTACCTCCAGCTTCTCCCTAAGAAAGGTGGTTGATAATCACAAGACCCCGCCCTGTCAATGTCTCAAAGTAAAAGAAGCTGGTTTTCCAATCATAGCTAAGATCATTTTTTAAACAAAATTAGTTTCTGTGGGTGTCATTTTTCAAAGATAACATGGAAAGAATGTCAGACCAAGGGCCAGCAGGCCCGAGTCAGCCTTGCGTTTCTTCTGTGAGCCGAGAAAGCTCAACTAGACATCTTTTACAGGCAACTCTAAAAAGTTATGATGGCGGGAGGATTTGGGGAGACCCAGGCTGCTTGAGGACCTGCCTTTGTGCTGGCCAGATGACCTCAGCAGGAGCTGGGACCCACCGCCAGAACACAGGACGCCATCGGTACTATCTACTCACACCCACTGCCCTTATTATTTTTGGACTAGGAACTCTGGGAAATTCTGGCAACTATGTCTCTCACACATTCTCACATGAATGGAATCCAAAATTATTTCATAGGTCTGAAGAAAATGAAATGCTCTTTTGAGCAGGGAGGCTAAAAACCCAAGGCAAACACTTCCGTCACCTAGTGTGGGGGGGGGGTATATTTATTAGTGGCTTCCTTTGAACCCTATTTAATTTTCCCAGCATAGAAGAAATGTTGTCAGTATATACATGTGCCTAAAATAGTATTTTTGTGGTCTGGCATGCATTTTGGGAGGTCGTGACAAGTTAGTGTATACTGCTAAGTGGATATACATAAAGCTGTATGAAGTCCATTTCTGTATGCATGCCTTTTGAATAATGTCTAAACTTAGCGTTACTAATGCAATATCTGATGCTAAGTGTTTTGTAATTATCAGTTATGCTAATAAATCACTGTTTGCAATGCACTAATATGCTATGGTACTTTAATTTCCTTATTTCCTAGAGTTTTCACTTAATTTTTTTATTAAAATGTGAAAAAAAAGTTTTGGATTTGAGATAAAGTAACCGATTGGTTTTTCTTTCTTTTCTTTTCGTGTGTGTGTGTGTGTGTGTGTGTGTGTGTGTGTGTTACTGGGGATTCAACCCGGGGCATTCTACCTCCAAGCAACACCCCCAGCCCTATTTTTTATTCTTTTATTTTGAAATAGGGCCTCACTAAGCAGCTGAGGCTGGCCATGAACCCAGATCTTCCGGTATCAGCCTCCCAAGTACTGGGATTACACGAACAGCTCTTCTTCTCTTCTTTTTTTTTTTTTTTTTTTTTTGTTTTGTTTTGTTGTTGTTGTTTTGTTTTGGTGCTGGGGATTGAACCCAGGGACATTCTGCCTCTGAGCTACACCCCCAGCCCTATTTTATTTTTTACTTGAAAACAGGGTCTCATTAAGTTACAGAGAGTCTCACTAAGTTGCTGAGGCTGGCTTCGAACCTACAATCTTCCTATCTCAGCCACCCGAGTACCTGTATTACAGGCATGTACCACCATGCCTGGCTCTCAATTCAAATTTCTATACCATTTGCAGAGAGACCAGGTCTCTGGCATCAGGGTGATTATATTGTCTTGTTATGCCTTATGTGAAAAGTGTAAATCCATTCTTATTCTGGATTTTTTAAAAAAGCAATAATAATAATAATAATAATAATAATAATAATAATGAGAACATATGCTCACTTGTACCAGGGCTGCATCCATGCTCAACCAGTTACCCACATGCTTTAACCTGGATGTCTCTCATGGAGAAAGAAGACATATTTCTTCATTGGTTTCCAAACAGCTTCTTCAGAAACACCAGCCAATTTCATTAATCAAACGCAACAATGCCCCTTTATCAGAGCACAAAGGCCTGTCTGTTGATACTCAATGGTCTGATGCAGATGAACTGGAGAAAGACAGCTTCTATGTGAAAATGTCCTTCATTAACTACAAGATAAAGTGCATAGTTAAAACAGAAAGAATCTGACAGGTTGTTGGACCCCAGAGTGGACTCAGCTGTGGTGTGTGTGTTTGTGTGTGTGTGTGTGTGTGTGAGTGTGTGTGTGCGCGCGCGCGTGTTACTGGGGATGGAGCCCTGAGGCATTCTACCTCTGAGTTACACCCGCAGCTCTTTTGTTGTTTTTTTATTTTTGTTTTTAGAAACAAGGTCTCCCTAAATTGCTGAGGCTGTCTTCCAACCAGCGATCCTCCTGCCTCAGCCTCCCAAGTTCTGGAATCCCAGGCATGTGCCAACACTCCCAGCACATTCTCGGTTGCAGTGTTTACAGTCTGCATCCAAATATCCATTGTAAGTAGAGGTTTTGCAGCTGCACACTCTTGCAGCCACTGGGAGCCTCGCGTGCGCATGCGTGGACTTCTCGGCTAGCAGCAACGTAACGTACAGGTGGTGTGGACTTCTAAGGCGGCCTCCAGGTACCCGAGGAGGACAGCATCTCTACAGCTGTTGCTTAGCTGTCGCCACCAGAAGAGGGTCTGAAACTCCTTCCTTTTCACCTGGGCAGCTCAGCCCTCTCAGCCTCCTCCTGTGCACACCAGACACACTCTCAAAGTGGAATCCAGGATGAGCAAGCAGGGAATGAACACGCTTTGGTTTGTTTGTGTGTTTGTTTGTTTTGTGGTGCTGGGGATTGAGCCCAGGGAAATTCTACCACCAGGCTACACCCCCAGACCTATTTTTTTATTTTTATTTTGAAACAGGGTCTTACTAGGTTGATGAGAGTCTCACTACTTGCTGAGACTGTCCTTGAACCTGTGATCCTTCTGCCTCAGCCTCCCAAGTACCGGGATTACTAGCGTGCGCCACCACACCTGGCTATAAACACCCTTTTGAAGAAAGAGAAATGACCAGCTGGAGGAGGTTTTGTGCAACTCGGGAAAGAGACTCACAAGCCCAGGCACGCTGATCAGAATGGCCGCTCTTTTTTTTTTTTTTTTTTTTTTTTTGCAGTACTGGGGATTGAACTCAGGGGCATTCTACCTTCGAGCTACACCCCCAGCCCTATTTTTTGTTCTTTATTTTGAAACCGAGTCTCACTAAGTTGCGGAGTGCCTCCCTAGGTAGCTGAGGCTGGCCGCGAACCCGGATCCTCCGGTCTCAGCCTCCTGAATGCTGGGATTACAAGCGTGCGCCACCACGCCTGGCTAGAATGGCCGCTCTTGCACGGCAGCCAGAAGGGGCTGTTCTTCATGGCCAGGAAGAACCCATGGCTGCTGTTTCTGCATTTTTCTCCCAAGCTCAGACGACCTCAGAGCAAAGGGGACTAGGTAACTGTTATGGTTCGGATCCAGAGTGTTCCCTGGAAAGCTTCTGTGTTGAAAGCATGGTCCCCAAGGCAGCAAGCTTCAGAGGCCAGACTCTGAGTAGGCATCACCTGGCTCCAGAGGCTCCAACCCATTTGTTCATGGAGTCATCCGTTGATAGCCGCAGGGACTGCTGGGAGGTGAGTCCGCGTTGGCAAAGGTAGGTCACAGGAAGCATGCCTGGAAGGGCTTATTTTGTTCTCCACCCCTGGAGGGAAAGGAGGGCAATAACCACCAGGTGAAAGGAGTCTTAGGCACGTGCTAAATGTGAAAGAAAAATCAAGGTAAGCACAGATAAGGTTCATGCATAGAGTACTTCGTGTATGTTTAGATGTGGTACTTTTATATTTGCTCTCTTGCCTTAGATGGTTAAAGTGATCCAAATTCCACCACTCACATCATTAATTCATTATAGAAAATACATCAAGCCAGGCCCTGGTGGCGCACGCTTATAATCCCAGCACGTGGGAGGCTGAGTCAGGAGGATGGCAGGTTTGAGGACAGCCTCAGCAACTTAGCGAGGCCCTCAGCAACTTAGTGAGACCTTGTTGCAAAATGAAAAATAAAACAGGGCTGGGGGTGTAGCTCAGAGGTAGAATGCCCCTGGGTTCCATCCTCAGTACAGAGAGAGAGAGAGAGAGAGAAAGAGAGAGAGAGAGATCAATAACCTATGACCTTATGACCAATAACCAATGACCTATGACCAATAAACTATGACCTTAACCTAGGACACCTTAATACAATTTTAATGTCCCTAGACTACTTAAAACACAGGAAAGAATAAGAAAATGAGAGCCTTGAAATATAAACGAAGCTGAGCTCCTCCCCACGGTCAGTGATGCTTTGACCCCTCCACATTCTTCAGGAAAGAAGACCACAGAGGAATAGGCTGACACTTGAGCCATTTTTGTGAAAATTAAAGCTGTTGGTTTGAACCTTCATCCTACTTTAAAAAATGCACTATTTCCGGTGACATTTCCTATGTCAGCCAAACTGGTTTAGCCAGTTTTTCCCCCCTCTTCAGAATCCAGGTAGGCACAAATGAAAAATGCTCTATTGTGCCAAGCCTGGTGGCACCCGCCTGGAATCCCAGTCCTTGAGAGGCTGAGACAGGAAGATTGCAAGTTCAAAGACGGCTGCAGCAATTTAGGGAGGCCCTCAGAAACTAAGTGAGACCTTGTTGCAAAATAAAAAGAGGGTTGGGGGTGTAGCTCAGAGGTAGAATACCCCTTGGGTTCAATCCCCAGTACCCACCCCTGCCAAAAAACAACACAACAAAACAACAAAAAAATGCATTGCTGCTGACACTATAAAGAGTACTGAATCGCCATCAGGGTGTCTAGACACTTCTGTGTGATCTCTGACCTCTGAATCTACCTGTCCACTTCAAGTTTTATGGACAGAGATTACATTTTGAGCCTCTTCATTTTAAGGAGATTTCCTGTGATTAATCCCATCCATATAGTAGAATTTTATGCTTATGGCTAAAACCAAGTTGGCAGAAATGAGGAAGAAAAACTGATCCCAGCTCTATACCTACTAGCTGATATGAAGGAGCTTAGCAGGGATGGCTTCCTGAGTTCCAAACAAGAGAAAGCAGAGACTTTTGTTCTGCAAAGTTATCTCAGCCGGGTGGGTGTGGTGGCAGGACTTGGGAGGCAGAGGCAGGAGGATCGCGGGTTCAAAGCTAGCCTTGGCAACCTAGCGAGGCTCTCGGTGACCCAGTGAGACCTTATTTCCAAATAGGAAATAAAATCAGGCTGGGGGAGCTGGTGGCGCATCTTGGAGGTAGAATGCCTCCCCGGCACCTAAATAAATAAATAAATAAATAAATAAATAAATAAATAAATAAATAAATAAATAAATAATAGGGTTGGGGTTGTAGCTCAGAGGTAGATGCCCCTGGGTTCCAGCCCCAATACCAAAAATAAAAAATAAAAATAAGCCGGGCATGGTGGCGCACGCTTGTAATCCCAGCATTCGGGAGGCTGAGACCGGAGGATCCGGGTTCGCGGCCAGCCTCAGCTACCTAGTGAGGCACTCCGCAACTTAGTGAGACTCTGTTTCAAAATAAAGAATAAAAAATAGGGCTGGGGGATGTAGCTCGGAGGTAGAATGCCCCTGAGTTCAATCCCCAGTACCGCAAAAATGAATAAATAAATAAATAAATAAATAAATAAATAAATAAATAAATAAATAAATAAATAAATAAATAAATAAATAAATAAATAAAAAAAAATAAAAGTCAGTCCATCAGTGACACTGGTGGTCGGTGAGCACCCAACAGCCAGGAGTGACTAGTGACCCCTAGTGGCCGCTCGTTGGCAGTGCAGGTGAGTGGCATCGCCATCATCTCCGAGGGAGGGCGCCCTTTGGCATCGCTCCTCCCAGGAGACACTGCCCATAAAAGAGAAAACCCGGAGAGGAGCACTGGGGGAGAAGGGGCGCTCGCGGACTGTTTCCTCAACGTGCATCTGTGCCTTTATTTTTTATCAGGTTCATCTCATAATCTGGGAAGAGGGAGATGAGTCATTTTCTCTTGGTATGTGAAGAAGGTACCGCTTGTTCTCCGCTCAAGGTCGGTTGATTTGGACTGGCTCTCTCACTAGGAGGTGCGTCCAAAGGGATTCCAGTAGACCTGGTGTAGCCGGGCTTGGTGGTGGTGCACGCGTGTAATCCCAGTTCTTGGGAGGCTGAGATAGGAGGATCTCAGGTTCAAGGCTAGCTTCAGCAATTTAGCAAGACTCTCAGCAACTTAGTAAGACCCTGTTTCAAAATAGAAAAAGAAAAAGGGCTGGGGGTGTGGCTCAGAGGTAATATGCCCCTGGTTTCAATCCCCAGTACCACAAAACAAAGAACTAATTCTAAAGTGTGAATCCAGATACAACAGAACAAATGCCCTTCTCCTACGCTGGGAGAAGTTTAATTTTCCAAGTTAGCTGTTTCTTCTTTGGTATGAACTCTTCTTACCAAAGGCATCGATGAACTTGAAGAGTCTTCAAAGATAACTTTAAGACAGGTGAAGTTAGTTTTTTTCTTCAACTGCCGCTGTGAAGCTTCAAGTAAGTACAGCCGTAGAAGAGAGGGCAACAAAAGCTGGCATTGGCTGAGACCTCTAGCCCCTAACGAACACAGCGTCATTTGCAACGGGGACTGAACACGGGGTTCCCACCTCCCAGCTATACCCTTTCCCCCCTGGAGCTTTTTATTTTTATTTTGAAACAGGGTCTTGCTAAGTTGTTGAGGCTGGTCTTGAGCCTGCAATCCTCCTTGTCTCGGCCTCTCAAGTACTGTGATTACAGAAGTATACCACCATGCCTGGCTAAAAGCATGCATTTTAAAGACACTAATACAGAATCTTTAGTGATTTTACAAAGAATGATTTGGACATAAACCAGAGATTACTTTTTTTTTTTTTTCCTTACTACTACATGAGCTAGTTCTGCCAGATAAGCTAGAGAGGTGTATTTTTGTTGCAAAAGTATACCTTGAATCTAAGAAAAGTACCAAAATCTATTGTTTGTTTTTTTTTAAATGGCCCCTCTCTAGGTACTTGTGTGTGTACATGTCTACCTGTATATTTTGATAGGTGAATGAAACGTTGTAGAAAGACAAACTGAAATGGAAGTTTGCAGTTATTGGTAAATGCTCTGGTAACCAGTGTCTCTTCATCCGTAGGAAAAACTCACCAGTAAAGAAAAGAATCAAAGAGTTCTGGCTGCTAACTGGCTTCAAGAAATGGGAAAACAGAGCCAGATGGGGTGGTGCATACCTGTAATCCCTGTACTTGGGAGGCTGAGAAATGGGGATCACAGGGTCAAAACCAGCCTCAGCACCTTAGTGAGCAACCTAGTAAGACCCTGTTTCAAAATAAAATAGAACATGCTAGAGATGTAGCTCAGAGGTAGAGCAGCCCTGGGTTCAATCCCCAGTACCACAGGAAAAAAAAAAAAAAAAGAAAAAAGAAGCAGAACAAAATAACATAGTAAATAAACAGAAAGCACCCATATAAGCTCAGAGGAAAGTAAAAATAAATAAATAAAAATGATAAAAAGATTAAAATAAAGATGCATACATCAAGAAAGAAAGAAATAAAAACATAGTTTCTTAGTAAAAAAAGAGAAAATGGAAACTCAATTTCTGCCCTCTTCTTTAATAAAAAGAAAAGAAGACCTGACCCTTTTATTCCCCTCTGACAATTAGCAGTGTCTTACAAATGAATATATTATTGATTTCCTTGGTTAAATCAGTATAATCAGTAAAAATACATATTTAATAGACATACTCATCACTCTTTGCTTAAGAAAAGAAATCCACGCTCCTCCCCCATCTCTGTGAAAATTAGCACCGGTTAACGGGAGAAACTTATTCAAGTGATTCTTACTAGAAATGGTACTTGACAGATTGTAACTATGCCAGCTATTAATACTCCTCAATAATTTCTCTAAATTGGAAAAAAAAAAAAAAAAAAAAAAAAAAAAAAAAGTGTGCTCTCGTGAGCACACAACATTGTTTTACTCCTCCAGGATGTGTTCGCATATCTCTTGAGATGCTCGTCTCAACTGGAAAAGAAAACCCCTAACTGCCATGTGCACGGCAGGCTGAGAGGGAAATTCCTTTGCTACCGGGCACATCAGGTCACCCACCACGGGTAGGAACAGCTCCTCCCAGATGTCCTTGGGACCAGGAAGTGGACAGAAATCACACCTGCCCGTATGCCTAAGCGAAAATGGCTGCACATTTGTTCAAACTCCATGCTCCCTTCCACTGGAGAAAATCAGAGGGGGCAACCAGCTGGGCAAAGGCTTCAGGCAAATACCTTGCCTCTAAGTAATAGATCGAGCACAAAATCCAGGGACAGCTGATTTCACTGAGTGGTAACTTCCCGAGGCCGAACATTTGCATAAAGGAACTGGTCTGATTTTCTTGGAGAAATGAGAGCTTAGGACAATATACAGGCAGGTCGACCTGTCCTTACGCGATTCCCTGCTTTCAAAAGATGGGAGAAAGAGAAGCCGGGCGTGGTGGCGCACGCTTTTAATCCCAGCACTTGGGAGGCTGAGATGGGAGGATCCGGGTTCCCGGCCAGCCTCAGCTACTTGATAAGACCCTCCACAACTTAGTGAGACCCTGTTTCAAATTACGAATAAAAAATAGGACTGGAGTCAGTCGTGGTGGCGCACCCTTGTAATCTCAGCGTTCGGGAGGCTGAGACCAGAGGATCTGGGTTCGCGGCCAGCCTCAGCTACCTAGTGAGGCATTCCGTAACTTAGTGAGACTCAGTTTCAAAATAAAAAATAAAGAATAGGGCTTGGGGGTATAGCTCGGAGGTAGAAAGCCCCTGAGTTCAATCCCCAGTACCACAAAAAAAAAAAAAAAAAAAAAAAAAGGTGGGAGGAAGAAAGGAATGACCGAGAGGAAATAAGAAAAAATGAGAACCATGAGCAAACAAAGCTGCCCTGGGTTCTGTGCCTGTAGCTGTGCTTTTTTAGACAAGGACAGCTGAGCCCCACGGGTATATGGGGGCATTTGTAAGGGCGAACCACCCGTTCTATAAATGTGATGATCTTGCCATCTAAGAAAGTATTTTGCCCACATGGCTTGCCAGGGGGTATATTCATTCAAAATCAAAACAGGCATAGCTAATCCACTCTCCCGGCAACCACACAGCAGGCCACGGTGGCTACGGGGTTATTATTCCCTCCAGCCAAGCATAAAAACACCGGCCGAGTATACAAGGAGGTTTGTTTAATGGTTACAATTGGAGCCCGTGAAACCAGGATCCACGGGGAATCAAAAGGGAGGATTCTTTACAGTATGTGGACACGGTGCCTCTGGCAGAGAAAGCCCCTCATGCGCTACCAATAGATGCAGAAACTTTATCCCTCGGTCTTTGGCAAATCCATTATCAAATCTGCTTTTAGGGTCAAGCAGTTCTGCTGGCCTCCCCTTGAATCGTGATTTCTGTCAGGTGAAGGACTCAAACTTTACCCAAAATATAGGAATACACACGGCAAGCACATTTGTTATTTCCTCCTAAAAGATATCATTTGACGAATATATTTTTGCAGAGAGAAGCTTCCCGACTCTCCTCTGGTATACTCAGGGCACCCTGGCAGAACATGACGGTCAAATGCAGAAGGGATTTAATTTTTGCATAATTTTTAATTCAGGACCCTTGGTCGAAAAGAGAGGCCTCACTATCTCTGGATGGAATCTAAGCTCTTCACTCTTATAAAAAAAGGTCGCATTCTATCAAGAGTTTCGAAAAAGAGCCAGGAAAACTTCTGATGAGATTGATGAGGTAGTAAGCGACCAAAATTCCTAAATTACTTTAAAAAAAAAATCTCCTTCTTGTATTTCTTCTGATAAAGAACAAGAAAATATTCTTTTTTCCAAATATAGTCAGTTCAAATATGGAAAATTATTTCTATTACATGTCATTATGGTGTCAAGCTTTTAGAAAAATTTCCTGGAAAAAAAAAAAAAAAGAGAGATACTTCTGTATTTCATAACTGATGAAGTTCAACATGGCCCCTTCCAGGATCGAATGTAGTACAGGAAGTGTGCTTCTCAGCTGAGATGGGGTTTTGTGTGTGCATATGGGGAAAGGTTCCCTCCCTTCCTCCCTTTCTTCCTCCTTTCCTTCCTTCCTTTTTCTTTTTTTTTCCTCCTTCCATTCTTCTTTCCTCCTACCTCTTTTTCTCTTTTCTTTCTTTCTTTCTCTTTTCCTTCCTTTTTTCTTTTCTCCTCCCTCCCTCCCTTTTCTTTCCTCCTCCTCCTCCTCCTCCTCCTCCTCCTCTTCTTCTTCTTCTTCTTCTTCTTCTTCTTCTTCTTCTTCTTCTTCTGACCTCTCTCTCTCTCTCTCTCTCTGACATTCTGCCTCTGAGCTACACTCTCACCCCTATTTTATTTCTTAGTTTGAAACAGGGTCTCACTAAGTTGCTGAGAGTCTCACTAAGTTGCTGAGGCTGGTCATGAGCCTGAAATCCTCCTGTTTCAGCCTCCCAAGTACTGGGATTACAGGTATGTGGTTGTGCCTTTACCTTTCTGAAATAGTAAAATAGACTGAATCAGCCTCCTCAGGCATGCTAGTCAAACCTGGTTCTAAACATTCTAAGTTTAGTTGTTAGAACTGTTATTTTATAGAAGCTGGGTGTGGAGGTACATGCTTATAATTCCGGTACTGGGGAGTCTGAGACAGGAGGATCATAAGTTCACAGCCAGCCTCAGCAACTTAGTGAAGTTGGCAGCAACTTATTGAGACCTTGTTTCAAAATAAAAAATAAAATAGGGCTGGGGTTGGGGGGTGTAGCTCAAAAGTAGAATGTCCCTGGGTTCAATCCCCAGTACCACAAAAGAATTATTATTTTATAGAAAAAATATTTTATACCGATAGAGAATTATATATCTTCATACATTGAAATTTAAAATGTTTATGCTTTATGGTAATACTATTTTTATATGAGGGCATTCTACCTCTGAGCTACAGCTCCAACCCTATTTTTTTTTTTTTATTCTTTATTTTGAAACAGAGTCTCACTAAGTTGTGGAGGGCCTCACTAAGCAGCTGAGGCTGGCCGCAAACCCGGATCCTCCAGTCTCAGTCTCCCAAATGCTGAGATTACAAGCGTGCACCACCACGCCCAGCTCAGTTACTATTCTTTTCCCAATGAAAATGATCGAAATTCTGCATTCCCCAGAGAATGAAGAAAGTAATAAAATATTTCCATGACTCCAGCAATTACATTAAATTGAGATTTTAGCCGGGCATAATGGCACACACTTGTAATCCCACTACTTGGGAGGCTGAGACAGGAGGATCGCAAGTTCAGCTACTTAGTGAGGCCCTCTGCAACTTAGTGAGACTCTGTTTCAAAACAAAGAATAAAAAATAGGGCTGGGAATGTAGCTCATAGGTAGAAGGCACCTGGGTTCAATAACCAGTACCAAAAAATGAATGAATGAATGAATAGAAATTTTAGCTGGGCACAGCTGTGCATGCCTATAATCCTACTACTTGAAAGGCCGAGACAGGAGAATTGCAGGATTGGGGCCAGTGCATGGTAACTTAGTGAGACCTTGTTTAAAAAAAAAAAAAAAAAAAAAAAGGAATAGGAGTATAGCTTGGAGGCAGGATTCCCCTGGGTTCAACCATTAGTATTAAAAAATAAAAAGGGGGTTATTTTTAAGGTGCTCTTAAATGCTTCCTGTGAAATTATTATATTGATTTTCAGCTTTGGCACTTCTTAAAAATTACCAATAAGTTTCCTTGGTAAAAATGTACAGACATTGTGCCCAGGCAAACAGTACTGACGCTTTGCAAAGCCACAGAGGTCCTTTGTAGGAAACCTCAGCTGAATGTTAGGAACAAATATTATCTCCAGGCATGGTGGCACATGTCTGTCATCCTGGCACTTGGGAGGCTGAGACAGGAGGATCACAGGTTCACAGCCAGCCTCAGCAACTTAGCAAGGCCCTCTCTGCAACTTGGCAAGACTCTGTTTCAGAATAAAAAATTAAAAAATACAACGGTGGGAATAGATCAGAGGGAGAGTGCCCCTGGGTTCAATCTCTAGTATCACCAAAAAACCAAAAACAAGCAAGCAAACAACAACAACAAAAACCCCACCAGAGGCTATGTGTCACAGCAGTGATAGAGAGAACATAAAAAATGTATAGTAGGAGTACCTATGTCCACAAAACAAAGGCTGAAAAACCTCATCACACACGCCTGGAGCCTCTGGACACAGCACAATTTCCTGGTCCCTCCAGCTGCTGCCGTCAAGGGTACAGGGGGCAGACGGTCACATTCTCACAGGGCATCTGGACCCATGCGTGAGTCCTGTGCCCTTTCGTGGCATTCTGACTCTGTTTTCAAGGGCTCTTTTGATGTTACTTGAATCATAATTTTCTTTTGATTTTCACAGGACTTACATAAAACGCTATCTTGACCACTTTCTTCTAATCGGCCTTCCATTTCATTGGATTATCATTCCCTCAAAGAACACATTTGTGCCTGGCTTCACCTTTACTTTTTTTTTTTTTTTTTTTTTTCTTTTCTGTACTGAGGATTGAACCCAGGGACATTCTACCTCCGAGCTACACCCCCAGCACTATTTTTTATTCTTTATTTTGAAACAGGGTCTCACTAAGTTGTGGAGGGCCTCACTAAGTAGCTGAGGCTGGACAGGAACCTGTGATCCTCCTGCCTCTCAGGCACTGGGATTACAAATGTATACCACCATGCCCAGCATCACTTTTACTTTTATTTTGCCAAAATCCTACTCAATCTAAGCACTAATGCTGGTGAGTTGGATGGTGTGAAAATGCTAATATTTAATTCTTTTTTTTTTTTTTGCGGTACTGGGGATTGAACTCAGGGGCGTTCTACCTCTGAGCTATACCCCCAGCCCTATTTTTTATTCTTTATTTTGAAACAGGGTCTCACTAAGTTGCGGAGTGCCTCACTAGGTAGCTGAGGCTGGCCGTGAACCCGGATCCTCCGGTCTCAGCCTCCCGAATGCTGGGATTACAAGCGTGTGCCACCACGCCCAGCTTAATATTTAATTCTTTAATCCATTAAAATGGCTCTGATTTGATATTGCTATGAAAAATAAAGTTCCTCATTTAACAGAATAAAATAGTCATAGAAATTTTAATTGGAAATAAATATTTTCTGTCAACTACACTATACAGTCTCAGGACAGCCTCATTCCTAAATGAATATAATTTAATGTTATCAAACAAGTCTTCTAAAACTCAATATCTCACTATAAACTTTTATATCTAATTGCAAAATAAATGCAGGGTCAAGAAAATAAAAATATAAAAAAGAGAAAAAGAAATTACACACAATTGTATTTGCCAGAGGTTAATAATATGTGTAGTATGCTTTATTTCCTTCTGATCTTCTTGTATGAGACAGATATGTTTATTTTTATATGATGTGATCATTTTCTGTAATGAATACTATGTTTTTTCACTTAACATAGAAATATGACCTTTATAAGCTGCCTCTGTAATGGTTACCTAAATCCTATCCCATGAATAAATCATAATCTATTTAGCCATGTTTCTATTGTAAGGGTACAAAACACATTGCTGACATGCCATTTTCATAAATGATTTTAAGATGTGTTTAACACGTAACAACTAGGGACCTCTAATAGAAACCCTCGGTTAAGTATTAAATAGATACAGACATTTTTGCATTTAAACCAAACAGCCCTCGTTCACTAAAACAGCTTTTAGAATTAGCATTCTATAAGTAAATCTATGGGAAATTAGGCAATTGTTCCTCAATCTTGTTGTTCATCTATATTCAATTGCCTCTTCATCAGCCGTCCTTTCAAAAAGCTCAATTACTAATTTAAAAAGAAAAACCCAAAGTTGCTGAGTTTCACTTTTCCTTTTACCTTCTTCACATTCTAAATGCGTTTTCAAAGTAAGGATAAGAAGGAAGGAGAGAAAGGAATCCAAATAAGGAAGGACAGTCGCCCCTAAATGACATTGTGTGTGAAAAATGAACACAGGACTTTGGCAGTCAGGGAAGGCAGACAAGCCCCAACTCCTAGAAGCGGCCGATGGAAGGACACGTGCCGAGCAGAAAGAAACACATCGTGTCATGTGTAGCGGTCGAGGACACAGAACTTCCTGTGCTTGATATTCTTAGAGCAGCCGCATTCTATAAAAAAGGAAGTGGGGCTCTCTAGCTTTTCTCCGACTTTATCTCAATATTACACATAATAGGCAAAAGGAATGAAACTCCAAATGCTAAGAGAAGGACCAAGTAGTTTAGAAGATATTTGGGGATTGCAGTAATTTTGCGGAAAGGATCATTTACCCCACAAATATTTACTTTTATTTATTTTACCCTGAGATTTTTTATTTCCTCGAATCTCAGCCGAGGAATCTAAAATGTTTTGTGTTATTTTTCTTTGAATCTCTAAGGGATTTAATCACTGGGCAATTCGGTGATATATATGTTCTTTCAATTGATAGAAGGTAGAAATACAAATTCACATTTTATATTTTGCTACTTCTAGGAGATAACTTTTTAAATAAACTATTTATCTAGAATTGTTACCATAAATGTTCCTGTCCCTTGGGCTTTTAAAAATTACTTTCAAGCCAGGTGTGGTGGCGCACGCTTGTAATCCCAGACTTGGGAGGCTGAGACCGGAAGATCTGGGTTCTTGGCCAGCCTCAGCTACTTAGTGAGACCCTGTTTCAAAATAAAGAATAAAAAATAGGACTGGGGGTATAGATCGGAGGTAGAATGCCCCTGGGTTCCATCCCCAGTACCACAAAAAAAAAAAAAAAATTACTTTCAACTGTACTGGTTTTATAAACCTAAAACATGCACAATAATAGCATCAATTTTTAATTTTATGTCAACTCTCCAAATGTAAAAGAAAGCTTCTCTACATATTAAAGAGAGAAGATTTTTTATTTTTTATTTTAGAGGATCCTTTAGAATAAGAAACAATTCCAAGGGCATTAATGGAAAGGACTGATGTTTTCTTAAATATGAATTCACACGGGGACCCAACTATCTGATCCCAACTGTTGTAAAACTGAATGAGAACAAAAAAGAAAATCTTAAAGGTGGCATATGTATCACAGTACTGGGTTTTGGCAATGCTAAAGTGCTGAGGCTGACCTCTGTAATCCTCCTGTCTCAGCCTCCCAAGTACTGGGATTACACAATGGCAATTTTATTTATTTATTTAATTTTTTTGCGGTACTGGGGATTGAACTCAGGGGCATTCTGCCTCTGAGCTACACCCCCAGCCCTATTTTTTATTCTTTTTTTTTTTT
>PVLC010002294.1:0-99855 GCA_004027655.1 Graphiurus murinus | reverse complement strand
TATTTTTTATTCTTTATTTTGAAACAGGGTCTCACTAAGTTGAGGAGGGCCTCACTAGGTAGCTGAGGCTGGCTAGTGGCTGAATCCTCTGGTCAGCCTCCCAAGTACTGGGATTACAAGCATGCGCCACCATGCCCAGATACAGTGGCAGTTTTAAACAGCCAACTAACTAGAAAGGCAGCCCGGAGTAAAGAGGTATAAGGGTGCCTAGAACCAGAAAGAGCAAGCCGGGTGTGGTGGTGCACGCTTGTAATCCCAGCACTTGGGAGACTGAGATTGGATTCACGGCCAGCCTCAGCTACTTAGTGAGGCCCTCCGCAACTTAGAGAGACCCGGTTTCCAAATAAAGAATAAAAAATAGGGCTGGGGTTGTAGCTCAGAGATAGAATGCCCCTGAGTTCAATCCCCAGTATCTAAAAAAAAAAAAAAAAATAGGAAAATAGGACTGAGGGTGTAGCTCAAAGGTAGAATGCCCATGGGTTCAATCCCTGGTACCACAAATAAATAAATAAATAAATAAATAAATAAATAAATAAATAAATAAAATAAAATAAAAATAAAAATGGAGAAAAATAACAGAGACTCCGTCTCTCTTAACAAAGCCACCATTCTTGTACAAGTACAAGAAGACATGCCGAGCACTGTCAGCCTTCAGGAAATGTGAATCAGAACCATGAATCTCCCTGGGCGTGGTGGCGCACGCTTGTAATCCCAGCATTCGGGAGGCTGAGACCGGAGGATCTGGTTCTCCGCCAGCCTCAGCTACCTAGTGAGGCCCTCTGCAACTTAGTGAGACCCGGTTTCAAAATAAAGAATAAAAAATAGAGCTGGGGGTATAGCTTGGAGGTAGAATGCCCCTGAGTTCAATCCCCAGTACTGCAAAAAAAAAAAAAAAAAAAAAAAAATTAAAAATGGAGAAAAATAACAGAGAATCTGTCTATCTGTCTCTCTTAACAAAGCCACCATTCTTGTACTTTCACAGTCTCGCTATAGATTGAAAGTTCCCATGTGCAGTGCTAACCGGTGAAAATTAAGTTTGCTTCTGTGGACGGTCTTGTTGTGACCATCCTCATGGCCCTCATAGTACCTGGACGCCTTGAACTAGCTAGAGACACCACTGGAAATACAAAAGAGAACAGTACACTCGTGTGCTTTAAAATTATTACTCCGGGTATACGGATCGCCTCTGTTATGTTGGCACCCAAGGGCAGAGAGGGTCCTCCATGACGCCTATCAGGGCTTGGGAGACCTGCAGTACAAAAGCCTTCACGCTACAGCCCTAAGCTATTAACCTAAGTATAACAAGATCCAATTAATGTGTAGTTTTAATTAATATGCATCAGAAAAACTACAATACCTGAGTGACAGAGCCACTGGTATTGTGTTATTTAAAAACAACACACTTAATAGCCGGGCGTGGTGGCGCACGCTTGTAATCCCAGCATTTGGGAGGCTGAGACCGGAGGATCTGGGTTTGAGGCCAGCCTGAGCTACCTAGTGAGGCACTCCCCAACTTAGTGAGACCCGGTTTCAAAATAAAGAATAAAAAAATAGGGCTGGGGGTATAGCTCGGAGGTAGAATGCCCCTGAGTTCAATCCCCAGTACCGCAAAAAAAAAAAATAAATAAAAATAAAAATAAAAACAACACACTTAAAAATCTTTGTGCTGTGATTTTAGATAAGACGGTCAATTTTACCTGTGACACTTTTTTCCGGCTTAATAATATATGTTGGATACCTGGGGCAAATCCCCAGTTTGTAAACACAAAGGTACGTGTGGCATTTCAAATGGTCTTGTGTTTTGAAAGAAAAAATGAGGAGGTCCTAGTTGAGATTTGGGGTTCAGGAAGGTCCCTTTGTATAAAGTGACACATGTTTGAAGGTGGAGTAGAGAAAGGTAAGGAGTTTATTTTAGGAGAAACAAACTTTGTCCTGTCCTGAGATGGATGAACTGAGGAACAGGGTTTGGATTTTATTCTAAAGGCAGTATAAAGCTGTTGAAAGATTTTAAGTGTGTGTGTGTGTGTGGGGGGCAACCTAAGCACTCTTGTCTGTGTTTTCAGCTGTCTTTCAGATTAAATCTTTAGGGAAGGTATTAAATGTGGACTTCTTGAGCTAGACATGGTGGCTCATGCCTGCAACCCAGTACTTGGGAGGCTGAGACAGAATGATCACAGGCTCAAAGCCAGCCTCAGCAACGTGGAAAGACTCTTAGCAACTTGGTGAGACCCTGTTTCAATATAAAAAAATAATAATAAAGGGCTAAGGGTATAGCTCAAAGGTAGAATGCCCTTGGGTTCAATTCCTAGTAATCTCCTCCCACCCCCCAAAAAGAATGTGGACTTCTCATGTCAAAAATATAAATATTTTCAAGTCTCTGGGTACTGTGTAAGAGTTCATACCAAATTTCCTACCAATAGTATATAAAGGTGTCCATTACACTAACCCTCAGTAGCATTATCATAGAAATCCTGCTACTTGAAGGATTGTTTGGTCATTTTAATTTTATTCCTGGTACTGGGGATGGAACCCAGGGAGGGCATTTTACCTCTGGGCTACACTTCCAGCCTTATTTCATTTTTTATTTTGAAGCAATCTCACTAAGTTGCAAAGGGCCCCACTAAGATGCTGAGGCTGGCTGCAAACCTATCTCAGCTTCCTAAGTACTGGGAGTACAAGAGGGCGCCACCATGTCCGGCTTTACTCATTTTATTACTAATAAAATAGAACATGTGTTAGTTTGTAGTAAGCCAGATATGACTTGATTTTTTTTTTCTGACTTCTTTGGCCCACCCTTTGAATTTTAATGGTGTGTATTCTTTAAAGGAATAAAATTATATTGAGATGTTCTTGATATCGCGATAAACTGAGAAGTGTCTAAACTAAGGCTGCAGTGGTTTGAAAGATTCTTTCTATTCCAGTGGTGTATATCCAAGACCTACTCAGTACCACCCACTTCTTGCTTGCCTTTTGTTTTTGTTTTTTGTTTTGGCACTGAGGATTGAACTCAGGGGCATTCTGCCTCCGAGATACCCCCCGCCCAACCCAATTTTTTTTATTCTTTATTTTTGAAACAGGCTCTCACTAAGTTGCGGAGGGCCTCACTAAGTAGCTGAGGCTGGCTGTGAACCTGAGATCCTCCTGTCTCAGCCTCCCAAGTACTGGAATTACAGGAGTGCGCCACCACGCCCTGCAGTACCATCACCCATTTCTAAGTTCTAACTTAGTCTCAGAGACCAGCTGTGAAAGTAGATTGCTAAACCCAACCTCTCTGGGTCGATCTCTTGCCAATGACTTTCAGGTGAAAACGAAGAGTAAGACATTTAAGCTGATGGACTTCCCAACTCCTCGCAGAGAAAGGTCATTAGGGATAACAGGAAATCCAGCAGCTTCCTTATCTCGGAGACTTTTTTTCTTTTTTCCCCTTTTCGGAGACTTTTCTTAAACCACACAGCTGAAGCTACCTTCTCTGGCAATTGGATCCTGCCTCCCTCGCTCTCAGAGCTAACCTGCTCCGGCCAGATTTGCCTGGCTCCTGCCAAATTGCCAACGAGTGGTCTTGCAGCTCCCTGGCGCCCTTGTGGGTGCGTAAATGCAACGGAGGAACTTTGCAGCTCCCCGTGCATCCTTCCGCCCGCCGGGGGAGGCCCTGAGGACCGGCTCTCCAGCTCTCGCTCCTGCCCAGCGCGCCCGCCGCCGAGCAGGTCCCCCGCCCGCGCGGGCCGCCCATGGCCCGGGCCTAACAATGCCGCCCCCCTGGCGCCCCAGCCCTCGGTGTGCACCGCTCCGGGCTCGAGCGCGCCTGCACGTACGTAGCTCGCACGTGTGTACCGCTATGGAGTTCGTGTGTGTGCATCCATGAGAATATGCTGAAACAAATCTTGCAGAGACGCGCCGCAGACAGGACGAAGGGAGGTAGGAGCCGGCGGGCGTGCATGCAGCGGCTCCAGCCCCGGGCAGGCGGGCGTGCAAATCCAGCGCCCAGGCCCGGGCTGCACACCCTGGAGCCGCGGCCGCGGGGACGCTGCCTGGCCCGGGCGCCCGCTCCTCTCCCGCAGCCCCGGCCCGGCGAGCCGACCCGTGAGTGCGCGCCCGCTGCGCCTTCTTGGTGGAGAAGGTTCCCAACATGGCGCCGTGCGCGCAGCGGGGCGGGGGAGGAGGAGGCGGAGGCGGAGGCCGCGGGAGGAGCAGGAGGAGGAGGAGGAGAAGCAGGAGGCGGCGGCCTGGCGTCCCCCCCGCCCCCGCGCCCGTCGCCGGCTCAGGCCCGAGAGGCGCCGGGCGGCGGGAAGGAGGCGGCGCCGAGGAGGGCCGGGCGCGGCGGCGGCGGAGCCGGAGCATAATGGTGGGAAGGCTCGGGGCGGCGGCGGCGGGGCTGCGGGGCGGGCGGCGGCGGCCGTGGCCGTGGCGGAGGTGGCGGCGGCGGCGGCGGGGCCTCGGGGTCGGCGCGTCCCGCTGCCCGGCGTCCCCGCGCCCAGGCCGGCCTCCGCGCAGCCCAGGCCCCGGTGGAGCGCGCGGGGCCTGCGCGGCCCGGGAAGCCGCGGAGTCGCGTGAGCGCCGCCCCCGGGCCCCGCGCCGCATGCCCGGCCAGGCCTCCCCGGGCCCTGGCGCGGCCGAGGTCGGCGGGGAGCGCGGCCCGCGCGTGGGGAGAGCGGCCCGGCCGGGCAGGGCTGCTCCAGAGGCCGGGGACTGTGCGTCCACTCGGCCGCGGAGGCCTCAACAGGTCCTGCGGGACTGTCCCGCGTCCTCCCGCCCCGGAGCTCCGCAGAGAAGCTGCTGTGGACGCGGGGCCCCGAACTTTGGCGTGCAGAGTCGCCCTCCCTGCACGCTCCTTCTTCCCGGGGCCCAGCCCGGAGGGTGCTGGGCGCGGTACCCCAGGGTCGTTGGCGGTGGGCCTGTGGTCCCCGCTGTCGTTCGAGGTGTGTCCGCGGCCCCCGGTGGGCTGTACTGTGCACACAGTACTCGAGGTCCTGGTGCAGTTTCTTCTGGGTTGTGTACAATGTATCCGGTGTCCTGCAAGATGTCTACATAGTAGCTGGTATCCTATACAGTGTGTGCACAGTATCTTTGTACACAGTATCCAGTGGCTGTAACATGGTATCCGGTGGTATATGCGGGTTGTCTGTGGCGCCCAGTGTGTTAGAGTGTGTTGGGCGGTGTGGACACAGTATAGGGTTGCCTAGCAGGTGTGTTTCTGACAGTGTGCAGGTAATACCCAGAGTCCTGAGTGATGCTTGTGCAGTATCCTCCTCGCTTAAGCTGTGTACACATACCCAGTGATGGATATGGGGTGTACGCGGTATCCGTGTGCCCAGTGTCATATACAGTGTGTGTGCAGTATATGGTGTCATATTTGTTGTGTGCATAGTACCGTGGGTGGGTGTGCACACTTGGAGGAGGTTCCCAGGTGGCCCAGGAAGAGGCAAGGGCAGTAGGGTGTACACAGGTGTGTGCTTTTAGGAACCACCTCACTTCCAAGGTTTGGGTCTCGCGTCCTCTTTCTGCTTCACCTGGGACTTTCACCTCCCCTGGTAAGCTGTGGTGTATGGGGGCGAGAGTATTAACAATTATTTAATCGTTTGGAAGTTGAAAATATTTACCTTTTTTATAATTGAGAAATGGCTTAGTAGTTATAAGATGCAGAACCTGTTCTGGTTTGGGAGTTCCTGATTCTAGTTAATGGTTGGAAGTTGGGAGAGAGAGAGAGAGGCAGAGAGAGAGAGAATATTTGGTTGTTCTTTAAAATTTTGAGTGTTTTCTGGTATGCAAGGTCATCTTTGAACTTTCTCTGAATGTCTAATTTGTCCAAATGGGAGATCACATATGGTTTTCTGTACAGGCTTGCTGTGGTCCTTGTCTTTGGTTAATGCTGGATACGCTGTAGTCAGTATTGTGTTTGACTCTTTATGAGATGATCCAGCTGGAGAATCAAAAATCAGGATGTGGGATGTAATTGTGGTAGAGTGAAACATTTTTCTTGCTTAGCTCTATGGTTTTAAGAGGACTTCTGTATTTTACCTGGGACTTTTTTTCTGCAGATATTGTTCATGTGAAATCTATCTAGTTTGTGCACTTTCTAAGCCAGGCAACTTATTTTTGCAGTTATCATTTGCAAGGTGTTTAAACAAACATACACGTAAGCACACAAAGAAGCATTGCTTAAGATGTTTAAATTGAGGTGTGTAGTTCATACTGAATATTCCTAGAATATCATAATGTTGGTGCTGTTAGATGTCACTTTGCATGTTTCACCGAATGACATATGTTTATTTGAACTCTCACCCTTTTGTAACTCTTCCTCCTCTTCTTTTTTTTTTTTTTAGGGTGGTTCAGAGAGTATATAATAGAGGCATTCATATCCCGCCCCCCCCCCCTTACCTTAATTGAGAAACTAATTAGAGCTAAGAATTTTAACATATTTAACAAAAGTATCATAAGCAGCTCTAACATTACTCGGTTAAAGCTCTAACTCTCTGGTGTCTTAATTTTCATTAAGCTTTTATCCTTCAGTTGAATTCTACATTGGAAATATGATTGCATTTAGGTAAAGAGGATATACCTTTTAAAAACTAGGAAAAGAATGGATAGTGAGACTTAATCTTATGATGTTTTAATACTTTTCACTGTTTGAGAACCTTGGCATTGGCTTTTTCCCCCAGGGTGATTAGTTTTGGGGTTTTTGTTTGTTTTGGTCCTTGGAGGGTAGCATGGCAAATAAATTAAGAGCACAGACTCGAGGCCCAAAGGCTTGGATTTGAATCATACTTTGTCATCTACTAGGACATGGGCCTTAGGCAAAGTTTTTTAAAATTACCACGCTTACCTGTAGGAGATGATAGTATTTGCACCAATATCAGAGGGTTATTGTGAGCATTTGATGAGTTATTAAAGTACTTGAAACAATGCTTGGCTCATGTTAAGAACTAAAAGACTAAACACAAGTTGAGCTCCTTACTATAACGTGATATTTTCTTGTTGATTTAGGATATATAGATTCTCATCTGATCGATCTTGACCTGTGATCTAGGCTGTCTTGTGTTTCCAGTGAAATTCTAACCTTAAGGGATCTAGGTTGAAAGAAATATGGTATTTTCTTTCCTTTTGAGAAGGACAGAAACTATTCTAAACTTAATTTTCTCTTTTTAACTATGGTACAGGAAACACTATGGGATGTGCATACCTGTCAGTATTTTAAATAGCTGAAAATATGAAAGCTACCTCCTAGAAATGGGAGTTGCAGTATTCACATCAAGTACCATATACCTTGGCTTTTGAGACCTTGTGTGCCCAGAGCGTAGATTTAAATGAAACTCACAGAAAATCTGAAGCCTTGCTCTTCATCAGTTGGAACTTCTGATTTTCCTGGTAGAAGTTGTTATATGCAGAAAGCTTCTGTTTTTAGTTTTTATTTTGTTTTGTTCTTGGCTTTGTTTCTCTGTGTGCCTTTGCTTTTTCTTTCTTCCTTTCTTCTTCTTTTTTTTACAAGTCATACAAATAATAGAAAGATAGAAGGATAAAACAGCCTGTCATTCATGTGTGTGTGTGTGTGTGTGTGTGTATGTATAAGGCACTCAGAGTGATTTATGAGTCAAATTCAATTCAGGATAATAAACTAGCTGAAAAAGGGATGGAGATTTTGTAGTATGCCATTCGTATATATGTACATGTGTGTGTAAGACATACACCTTGTCTTACAATATGCTTGAAGCAGATGGATGTTAATAAAGAAAAACTGCTGGCCACCTCTCCATTTGATCATTATGGGAATTCATTCCTCACCAATATTTTTTTTAATGAAGTTTGAGAAGAAGTAAAAATAACTGGCTGAGTTTAATTTCTACCAATATCTGTCATATGGTAACTTTCAGTTCATTCCGTGCAGTGCCAGGATGAGATTTCCAAAACAAGCATAACTGCTTCAGTGCAGTGGTTCTGTGGGGATATTAGTGACCTGAAGGGTTTCTCCAGCTTATCAAAGTTTGTCTTCCATTAGTCTTGATTTACAAAATATTTTGGTATCCACCACTTCATATCATAAGCGAGGACCAAAACGTAAGTCTGTGTCTCAGCCACTGTGCAGAGTTGCTCATTTTCACTCTCCCACTTTATCCTCATCTTTTTCAAAGCACAGCACTCTTCCTTTTCATCATGGGAAGTCCGGCTCCCTGTAGCACAATCCCCATGCTGGCAAGCTTGCACATGTGTGTGCCTGAAATCACACCCCCCCACACACACATGCAGAAGTAGGCAAACTAGGTGTTTTGAGAATGGGATCTATATAACATAGAAATGTAACAATCCCTGGCATAAGAGGTAAATGATGGAGGTGAAGATAATGGAAGAGGGGGATAAGAACCTAAATCCAGTGCCCAGTGGAAGGGTCGGTCTTGGTGAAGAATCACGGCTAAGCTGTAATTTTTCTAGACACATGCAGAAATGGGTTACTGCTTTAAGGAAAGTATGCTTGTGTGTGTGCCCACTGTTAATGATTTCCCACTTGGAAAATTCTTAAAAAGTTAGCTTCCATTGTGAAAATGCTTTACAAGATTCAATATCAAAGTTACTTACAAATGCAAAGAAGTAGTCTGTTAAATAGAATTTATTTGGAAACCTTAAAAGATATTTGTATAGTCAGTTATATATTTGAGTAGGGAAATTTCACGAACTGTTAGATATTTAACTCAATTTAGCAAATAATTTAGTTAGACATTTATTCAGTCTGTTATTGTGGCTTTTGGTATATTTTCTATCCCAAAGTAGTTTTCTGATTTTTAATACAGGTTTCTTTAAAGGGAAATTCAACATATTAGAACAGTAAGATGCAGAGTAAGATATTTTAGCGTGTGTTTGATAAGGTAACAATAAAAACGTCCTGTGTGCACAAATGACTTATAAAGGACACTATTAAGTCGCTGTGAAGTTATAGTTGCACTGGGTGTGTGGCGCTCAGTAAATACAGAGAATATTTGCTTCATAAATGGCTGAAAGTTTGCCTAACTTTACACAGAATTAAAAAATAGAAAACGGAGGGAAATATATTATTATGCATGTAATTATGTATCATTTTGAATCTCATTGTGATGTATAGTTACATGCACTAGTAAGTCTAAAAAATAGAAAGAACGGGCATACATAATGAACTATCACTGTTTTTTTTTTTTTTTCTTCTTTTTGCGGTACTGGGGATTGAACTCAGGGACATTCTACCTCTGAGCTATACCCTCAGCCCTATTTTTTATTCTTTATTTTGAAACCGAGTCTCACTAAGTTGCGGAGTGCCTCACTAGGTAGCTGAGGCTGGCCGCGAACCCGGATCCTCCGGTCTCAGCCTCCCAAATGCTGGGATTACAAGTGTGCGCCACCACGCCAAGCTTCCTATCACTGTTTTTAAGGGACCATGTAGACTCTTTTATCTATTCTTCAGAGATGAGAAGGATATATATGTATTACATCATCTTACATGTGAGTTGGAAATATGAGTTCCTGGAAACTGGTACAAAGTGTTTTTATTTTTTGTAGACTGAATATTTCAGTAGGCAAATTAGTTTTGTTTTAAATATTTTCACAGTTCAAGTTACTCCATAGTTAATCATTTCATAAGATCACATTAAAATGCTAAAGTATTTTCTTACAAGTAGAATATGTGCAATATTAGTGTCTCCACTTTCATTATTATTATTTATTGAAACTTCCTTCTGTAGCAGCCACTTGTTAGGTGCTGAGGCAAACAAGAAAAGAAGGTTCTTGCCATTGCAGAGGTTTTTTTTTTTTTTTTTTTTTTTTTTTTTTGCGGTACTGGGGATTGAATTCAGGGGCATTCTTCCTCTGAGCTACACCCCCAGCCCTATTTTTTATTCTTTATTTTGAAACAGGGTCTCACTAAGTTGAGGAGGGCCTCACTAAGTAGCTGAGGCTGGCTGTGAACCCGGATCCTCTGGTCTCAGCTTCCCAAATGCTGGGATTACAAGCGTGCGCCACCACGGCTTCATTGCAGAGTTTTAAATGTAGAGAACACAGTCACTGCAGCCACCACAATAAAGTGTACCAGAGAGGAAAGTCAGGCCAGGGTGCTGTGGAATGGTGGGCGTGAGCTAGCAACACACACTTGGTCTGAGTGAAGAGTGCTTGTGAGGTCTTAATGTTGAAGCTTTTAATTTTTATCTTAATTTTGTAACTTTGAGACTTTCTATATTAACCACCTGTGGATTTTAAAAGCAACTTTATGATGATTAATTTTATACCATTCTGCTGAAAAGTAGTCATAATAAATATCAAGCATGCTTTATGTTTTCTAGTTATTATCTGAGCATTTAAGTGAAAGGTAGGCCCATTTAAAATTTTTAGTTCCCTTTCCCTCAACTTTGATCAGCTTGTATTTTGCATAAAAATATAGTTTAAAGAATGAAGGATTTTCTTTCCTAGTTGAAGCATATTGCGTGAGCTTAAAAGACCTCTCTCTGCTGGCGATGGCCTTGTACATACTAGGCAGGTGCTCTACCACTGCGGTATATCCCGAGTTCGTGTATGAACATTTATAGATGGATTTTTATTGAGACTTATCACATCATATTAACTCATTACTGGGATGTAAAATGCTATTTTTAAAGAATTCAGGAAGCTGAATAGCAAGAGAATTGGAGTTAGCATACATTTTAATTTGCCTGTGTATATCAGATTGCTTTAGAAGTTAACTTTGTAAACAGTTTTTAAGAAACGGTGTGTCCCTATTGAGTACTTACTGTGCTAGTCAGTTCACATACCGTTTAACAGCAGCATGGTAGAAGTATGATTCTAATAATTTCGGGTTTGGCAGGGTTAAGTTATTGCTGCCCAAGGTCACACGGACGTAATTAAGTTGGTTTGAATTCAAGTTCAAGTGTATGACTGCCAAACCTAGACTTGGGTATACTACTGTGTCTCCCCAAAGCCCATCAACCTCTTGGATCTCTGTACGGATAGGCCTTCAACTTGCCAGAGCGCTTTTCTTTATAAATCTGCAGAAGTATATAAGATTAACCAATGTAAAACTATGCCCACTTGCAAAAGCAAGAAGTAGGAAGAAAGACTATTGAAAAACTGGTAATCGGAACATTCCATAAAGTTCTGGTTCATTCTGATTTCACTGGTAGTGATAGCTAGTAATCTAAGCACAAGCATAGATAATTGGCTCACTTTCTCTCTGTTGATACGGCAATTCACATTATGGGGATGACTGGGCTCCGGTGCAGAGGCAGCAGGTAGGGGCATTAATAATCTTCATTCCCGTGCTAGGCATGGGAAGGAATACATGTTTGAAAATATACAGAGTTAATGCCAACACATAATACTCTTGCCGTCTTCAAAGGGGAGGCCAGTTTCAAATGGAGGCAAAGCAACACAGCATCCAGTCCTTGTGCCCCTCCCCCGCTTTGACCATGACCCGCACTTTGCCAGCCTTGCACAGTAATCCTTGAGCTCTGTGAGGGCGTGGAGTCAATGCCAGTCCTTCCAGGGTCTCCCTGCCTCCCTTCCTGCCCACAGTAAAAATAAAGGACAATCACAGTGGTCTTGAATCTCCTACCAGTTCCTCTGTTGGATGAGTTCATTTTGCGTTGAGATAGCTGGCCTAAATGCTAAGCCTTCCGATTTCTGTAGGGGATGTGCCGTTGCTGTACATGAAGCAATACAATTTTACGAGAAGCACATGGCCAAGGGAGAAGTAGACAGCCGAGTTGTGGTTCCGCCGATTCAGATCACCCTGGCCGTCGTCAGTGGGGGTTGTCACAGTGGAAACTAAATACAGTTTTTTCATTTAATATCTATGAAAAGATTTTTTAAAAGAATGTTAATGATGGTTAATCATGGTGAATCTTTCTTAACCTGAAAGCTCTTATAAATTTTTCAGTTTGTTTTTTCTGTATCTTCTTTATCTGCTTGTTTTCCCATCTCAAAACTGCATTTGAGAAATGGTTTTTGAGAGGGCAAGTCCTTACTTTTCAATTGGATTTTGATGTGGATCCCTTCCCACAATTAATGTAAAATACATCTGTTTTAAGGGCCTTGTTCATACCATAGAAAAAATGAGAGTAACTTACTGGGGATCAGTATTAACCATTAAGGGTATCTTTTTAAATTTTAGAGGATATATGATCTAAGGTAATTTATTTTTCTACTTATAATTTAGCATTTATCTTCTATGTTTAGAAATGTGAAATTTAGTATCCTCTAACTTCAAAATACCTGGGGTCTTTTACTGTGACATGCCGACATATCTTACCACTCTGCACATACACATTCTGCACTCACAGTCTTAAGAAGTTCCTCGCTTCTGATACTAGTTCAGGTAAGAAACTGCCATTTGAACTATTTGAGAAGTAAATTTTATTCTTAGTATTCTCCAAACACAACCAATCTTGGTGTCAGTTACTTTCAAGTGAATTAAGAGCAAAAGGGTCTGCAGTCCAATTTAAAGGTAGACTTTCTTGTTGTTCTTCCATATATTTTATAATTGTTCTGATATTAGCCTTGTTTGCAGTAGTATTGGGACCTTATTTATCCTTTTAATAAGTTATTTCAGAGTTTAGATGACAATGCTATAGAATTCATATTAGGAACCAAGAATCTTTTAGCATAATAAATTATACTTCTTCAGGACTGAGCATCCGGATTACCTACGTGTGTGTGTGTGTGTGTATACATATATATATATATATATTTTTTTCTTTCAGTACTGGGGATTGAACTCAGGGGGATTCTACCTCTGAGCTATACCCCCAGCCCTATTTTTTACTCTTTATTTTGAAACAGGGTCTCACTAAGTTGCAGAGTGCCTCACTAGGTAGCTGAGGCTGGCCGCAAACCCGGATCCTCCGGTCTCAGCCTCCCGAATGCTGGGATTACAAGCGTGCACCACCATGCCTGGCTACCTTTATATTTTTTTTTTAAGAAAAATATTAAATCAGAATTTTTGGAGGTTGGTCTGGGCTCTAATTTTTTTTGAATTCTACATTTTTAAAAAACCTTTCAAGTGTCAAAATTTTTTAAAGTATACAATGGTACATGTGCCTTTAAAAATATATATTTCTTTTTGGAATAGTTTATAGAAAATGGTATATCCTGGGAGCTTTAGCTCTGTCCCAGAAATTCTCCTTAAGAATCAGACTTGCTAGGGGTGTAGCTCAGTGGTAGAGTGTGTGTAAAAAACAAAAAAAAAATCAGATTCAGGAAGTTTCATAAAGGAAGAGAATAATCAGTAATCGACAACTTACAGAGAGAAATGCGTCCCTAAAGAAAGCGTAGGTCTAGGAAGGAGCTGGTGAGCTGTAGGATTCACACTGGCTCCGTGCGCCATGGCAAGGTCTACGGTGTCCCCTCAGTGACTTTCTTACACAGCATCTGGGGATCCAGGACTCGATAATCCCCAGGAGTTACTGACTCCTCTTTGATAATGCCTTCATCGCCTTCCACCCAGTCCGCAGACGTCAAGGTGCGTGGCAGGTGGTTCTAAAGGAAGAGGCTCAGGGACTGTTGGGAGCCGCCATCGCCGGTGGCGTGTGGAGCGGCTGAGCAGTGGCCCATGGCTCTCACCGCGGTGCAGCCCTCCCCCATGGCTTCCCGCTGGCTGGTGTGAGTGCCCTTGCCGACATCCCAGTTACACCTGAATGACAGCACCAGGTCCTCTCTGCTTCTAAGGCTGTGGAGCCAGACTTTCTTAAATGCACATGATTTCCAGATACTTTGAATAAGAATATAACAAGAGTTGTGTTCTTAGCCAGGTGTGGTGGTACACACCTGTAATCTCAGTGCTTGGGAGGCTGAAACAGAAGGATCACAGGTTCAAGGCCAGCCTCAGCAGCTTAGACCCTGTTTCAGAATAAAAAGTAAAAAGAGCTGGGGATTTAGCTCAGAGGTAAAGTGCCCCTGGGTTCAACACCTAGTGCCAAAAAGAAGAAGAAGAGACATATTCTTAATTGCCACTGTTAGAATTGCATTTTAAAGAGAATATTCTTTAAAACTTTGAAGCCAGGCATGGTGGCCCACACCTGTAATCCCAGTACTTAGGAGGCTGAGACAAGAGGATTGCAGACTCGAAGTCAGCCTCAGCAATTAGTGAGGCTCTCAGCAACCTTCAGATCCTGTTTTCAAAGAAAAAAATAGGGCTAAGGGTGTAGCTTGGAGGTAGAATGCCCCTGGGTTTAATCCTCAGTGTCACCAGAAAGAAAGAAGAAAAAAATTGAACAGTGGAAAATTTTAGACTATTGAGGTCAGCGTTTGGTGTCCAGTAGATGCAGCGTGTCATCAAGTGGCCCTGTATATTACAAGTTATGGAGAGGGAAGAGGATCTGAAGTCTGATTCATAGAATGTAATTGCCTTTGAAAAATTGGAATTCTACGAAAAGAAAGGCCAAAATGAAAACTGGCCACTCGAGCCTCTGATCTCTGTCCGGTCAGCGCAGCAAGACGGAGGCTGGTCCTGGCTTCTCCAGCCCGCACCGGGTCGGGTCGGGGACGGAAAGTGCTGCAGGGCGGCCCAGGTCCTTTCCCTTGCCTCAGGCCTGTCCACCCCTCAGGACATTGCAGAATCTGATCTCAGTCTTTCTAGTCTTATCTCCCACAGGTCCCATAATTAAAACATTTATTTCATCCAGCCATTCTGTTTATTCTTTCAACACTTTCTTGTGCGCACAATTAGCACTGGCATATTAAATCATCCGCTTAATACTGCTATTTAAAGAGGACTGGTCATCATCTCATTTTATTGCCATTTTCCCACAATTCAACTTGTCTATCATTTATGATTTGCCTCAGCTGGTTCTTACTCTTATGTTGCCTCTTATTATTTAAGCTTTATCTTGCAATTGTCTTCCCAGTTTTTGACCTTTCTTAAAAATACCCCGTAAAGTGCTTTAAGTAAAGTAGATGGGTCGCATGAATGCACAGGTAGCATGAACTCGCACTCTTTTTTTTTTTTTTTTTTTGCAGTGTCTACACAGTGTAGGCAAAACCCAGATTCTAGCAGAATTCAACCTTTACAGTCCTTGCCTATAACCTGGTAAAAAAATAAACCTTGGAGCTGATTGGAACCTTGGAGGTTCTTGGAAACCAGCTTGCGTGATCGGCTGGGCTCTCAGCCAGACTTTATTTCTTTGACTAGATCGTTCTTCCACTTCCCATAATGACTTAAACTTTCTTTGTATTGTTCACCCCCCTTCCCCTTGGAGCCAACACTGATCACCTTTCCAGGAAGAGCAGCCACTCCGGTGTGCGCACGCGCCTGCGCAGTTCACCATCTCCTCCACGGGCGCCCAATGGGGCGTCCCTCCGGAAGCCCACTACCGGGCCGCGTTTCATCCTTCTGTACGCGGCTCCGCTATACTCGGACCCTCCCCGCCATCACAAAATAAAACGGAGCGTACAAAAACCAAACGGCATAAAAACACAATGAAGGTCATCTTGAGCCCTGTACCCATTCCTCAGGTTTTCCTGTTTCCGCTTCGTAACCTCTCCCCTAAATAAACACTCTTCAAAAGCATAGTCTGTGATTATTTTCTCCACTTTTTGCATGCTTTTCAGCCGCAGGGGGCAGGTGACCCCCTCCCCACCCCGCACACACACACCCGCACACCTGGGATTAGCTGTGGAGCACCTCAGTGCTCTGCCCTGGGCCTCCTGGCTTCACTTTGGCTCCCTCTAGAATCTTGTCCTTGTGATTTCAGTTACCACCAACAGGATAATCATATCAGCTAAGATGTTTCCAGCTGAGACACACAGAAAACCTTGACTGAAACGCGCCATAAAGCATTACTTGTACATACTACCCAAGTTCCTGGAAGCCCAGAGATAGGGCGCGCGCCCAGCAGTAGACTCGGCGGCATCTGTCCCTCCGCTCCTCTCGGCACTGGCGTTGCCCTGAGGCTGGCTCTCAGCGTTGCCAGGTGGCTGCAGCGGTTTCAGGCGTCACGTCGAGCACCTGCAACATTCAGAGGAGGAAGAGGCCGTTTATGGAAGCTAGAAGACCTGCTCTAGAAGCACCTTCAGCACGCTTCTCTCCTGGAGTTGAATGGCAGTTGCTGGTCATCGGCAGAAAGGGACAGTGGGTTTCTCTTGTGAGCTCAGTAGCTGCTGGGAGCCTAATCACTTTCCTCTACCAATAATTCTTCAGTGACTTCTGTGTTACACCCCAAGTTCCAGGTCTTTTATAATGGCTTCTGAAACTCCAGTGAGCCAGCCCCTGTGCACCTTGTGGACTTTTTCCAGGGCTGCAGTCTCTTTGGTTCAACCTTGCTGGTTGATGCTAAGCGTCTCCAATTGAGTGGATTCAGTGTTATTTCTTCCAGGAAGCCTGGGTTGATCCCCTAAGTGCAGTGATGGAGTCTAACCTGGTCTCAACATCATCAACCTTTGTTTGCGGTGGTGTACTCCAAACGACCAGGCTGGTTGGGAAATAATGCTATGAGCAGATTCCAGGATCGAAGTGATCCTTGCTCTGCTCTCCTGGTATTTACCCGGAGTTGACTGTGTTTTACAAGTTATGAGATGTCACTTGGAACTTTGGTAGTGGATTATTATAAATTGATGTAAACACATAATCTGTTATTTGAGTTATCTTGCCTTTTAAGTTCATTCAAACAATTAAGCAAGGCATTGTTACTTTCAGTGGAAGCTAAAAGTAACACAAAAAGTTTCTATTTACCGCTTTAAAATTGTTGACAGAGCCGGGCAGGGTGGCGCACACTTGTAATCCCAGCATTTGGGAGACTGAGACCGGAGGATCTGGATTCTTGGCCAGTCTCAGCTACCTAGTGAGGCACTCTGCAACTTAGCGAGACTCTGTTTCAAAATAAAGAATAAAAATAGGGTTGGGGGTGTAGCTTGGAGGTAGAATGCCCCCTGAGTTCAATCCCCAGTACCGCAAAAAAAAAAAAAAAAAAAAATGGTTGGCAGAACGTGATCCACCATAGCTTGGTTTGGTGTCCTCGTATGCACCACATGACTCCACACCGAGAATCTGGCCTTGGATAGCTCCCAGGCTGCAGACCCCGGCAGGCCACAGCTCCTGTGGCTGAACTCAAGTGCGTGAGACCCTGGGGCACGAAGCGTGCTTACTGGAGACTCCACTTAGGCAGACATGGGCGTTTCCAGTACGTGTGACACTGTGAGCCACATGAGCTAAAGAAAGTTTCAATGCTTGAAGAAAACGCTATGAAAGTTCATTTCGTGGGACACCGGTCTTTCTCAGTTATGTTTTTGCTCCCTGGAGAGATCCTCCAGCTGTTCCTCATCTCCTTGCTCTGCCAGGCAGACACGTTTTGAGGTCTGCTGTAAAGCTTTAGTCTGGGATCTCCCTTTGCCTCCTTTCCATAGTGAGTCCTGTTTCTGGACAAGACAGCATCTCAGTTCTTCCTTCTTGGCTTATTCATTTTAGTAGCTTCCTGAGGAAAAGGGTACATAGGACGTGAAGTCTTAGAGTAACTCAATGACTGACAATGTCTTTAGTTAACCTTCACTAGTTGATCATTTGGGTAGACTAGAAGTTGAGGTTGTTTTTCCTCCAGTTTTGGAAGGCTCTTGTCCACCCATCATTCTGAACTAGCTTACATGTTGCTACTGAGAAATCAGATCCCGTCAGTTTAAGGCCTCTCCGCATCACCCGCCGCCACGCAGAAGCAGGAGCTTGGCGCCTCTTCCTCCCCCTGGTCCCTCTGACACGTGCGCTGGATCTTCTTCCACTCACTGGGCGTCTGCTGGCCCCTCTGCATTTCCAAGGGCCTGTTTCGTAGTGCTCAGTACTTCTCCTGAACGATTTATGGAATGACTTTCCTCCTCCGTTTTCTCTCTGTTTAAATTCTTATTGTTCAGAAACTGCACCCTTTCTTTTCTCTGGCCTCTTACTGTTTTTCTCGTCTTTTTTGTTCTACTTTGTGGTAATTGCTTCAACTTTTTATTTTTTCACTCTTTAATTGAATTTGTCACCTTTTTAATTTTCCTGAATATCCTTGTTTGTATTACTTGAATATCCTTGTTTGTATGGCTGCAGTTCAGCTTTTTACCTTTTTACGATATTGGTTATGTGCATTTTGAAAATCTTGAGTGTTCCTTCATTTCCTCATTAGAGCTTCTCCTCACCCTTTTCTCTGTTCGCTTTATGTATGTGGCCCCTTTCTCTCTTATTGAGAAGCAATTCATAAATGTCTAGTGATCCTTGGCTGTCCATATTTAAGGGAAGACTATAGAAAGCGACTGGAAATCCTGTGCATGAGCCTACTATAGGGATGCCAGGTGGGTAGATGGCTTTTTCTTTAGGTTCCTTTAAATGTCAACATCTGCATGTCCTTTCTCTGGAGCCATTTAATTTTCCAGAAAGTTGTTGTTTGGATTGTTTGGTCTGTTGCCTGAGCCTGAGATCAGGCATCTGGAATTTGGCAATAGAAAGGGACTGCCAACTGTTTCTTCTACAGCGTCTCTCTTAACCCCTGGTTACCTTTCCAGCCCACCCCAGTTTGGAATCCCTCAGTTGGTGTCTCTTGCAATTGTATCGAAATATCAGTGCTCAACTGGGAGTCTGAGGTTCTGGGGGATCTGAACTCGGTGCACCTGCCTCCTCTTTATCCCGGAGGTGCTCCTCCTCCTCCTCCTCCTCCTCCTCTTCCTCCTCTTCCTCCTCCTCCTCTGCTGTGTTCCAGCCTCTCTCGTGTCTGCACCTCACACACGCTCAGTTTGTCCTCAGCTATAACCTTTGCATAGGCTTTCCTCTTTGTGTGGCTAACTAGTTTTCATCATTCAAATATTATACAACATCTCTAATCCAAAAATTCAATACCAGAAATACTCCTAAAGATTTCTGGGCCCGACATGACACCGCAAGTGAAGACTCTACCCTTGACTTGGCGGGGTGAGTCGAAGCCAGAGCGCAGGCCCACCAGGAACACCGCTAGGTAACCATGTCAGGCTATGTGCAGGAGGCGCATGTGAAGCAAACGGATTGCATTTGTACTTGGATCTCATTCCCAAGGTAAGCTCATTATGTATACACAGATATTCCAAAACCTGAGAAAGTATGAAGTACTTCTGGTTCCAAGCATATAGGGTAAGGGATACTCAGCCTCTAGATTATTCCCTTCTTATCATGGACAGGAGTGGTTTCTGCTATGATTACGAGCAGCCTAAAATCTTAGTGATTTAAGACAGTGATTCTTGCTTATACGACATGCCCATCACGGGACGGTAGGAGCTCTCCTGTACTTTGTCCTCATTCTCAGATGTAGACCGGCAGAGCCACCATCTGGGCATTGCAATTACCCAGGGTATAAAGAACAAGAAAACACAGCTCATCATAGAGATACTTAAGTCTTCCAATGTGAAAGTGTCATAAGTCACTTTTACTCAGATTCCATTTACCCAGTCACTATTCTGTTCTAATAACAAGCGAGAGTATAAACAAACCCCAAAGTCAACTCTTGTTAAGTCTGTCAAAGAAGCAAGGGCACAGGGCATACCGCTGCACCAGAACTTGAAGAGACAGATCCGTGGATGCAAACAGTCACAGCTCCTTAGAGCCAGAACCCAGGAGAAAAAACCGGTGCAAAGGAAGGTTGAGGCAGGGACGGCAGTTGCTGGAGGCTACATTTGGGCAACTAGGAGAGTTGAAAACTCCAAGAGGTTCCAGTCACAGGGGGTTCCTCATGCATTTCAGAGTTTTACCTCTAGGAACTCAACCAGGATCTTACAGCGAATATTAGAGGAAAAACCCCCTCTGCATTTAGCAGGAGAGGGAAGGAATGGTGTGAAATGGGCCTGTCTACAGTGCTCTGTTCTTTAGGACACCTGCTCTCAGAAGCGACTGTCTAGGCGCCCTCCGATCGGGAGACTAACAAGCTGGGGTTTTGGCAGCACACAGCCTACCTCGGGAAGGGCGATACCTAATTCCAGCCACCTTGTCCCACAGGGAGGAGGAAGAAACTGAAGCAGCGGTGAAGTTCACCGTCCACTGATAAAATGTAAAGAAAGATTTCTATTAACCACAGGGCTAACAATGCTTCCTCTCCCACACCTTGTACTACACGGTTACAGACCTGTTTACTGTGGCTTTCTTTACTCAGTGCAATCATGTCCACCTTTCCACAACAAAATTACAAGTCAAAAAGACAATTCGTAGAGACACACAAGCACAGAACTAGAGTCAGGTACAGCAGGAATGTTGGAATAATCAGAGCATGAGCTACTTAAGACTATGATTAAAATGTGAGAGGCTTTAATGGGAAAAGCAGGTCACATGCAGTAAGGAAGAGGAAATGCTGGAGGTGAACTGTGCCTTCGAGGGGCTCAGCAGGGGAAGGACATGGCTGAGGAAAGTCGTCCAGCTTCAGGAAGTGACAGTGAAAAACCTCCAAACAAGAAAGAAGGCCGAGGGTCAGGGTGAACTCAACAGAATATTCAAGAACTGTGGGGTAACTACAAAGACCAGGAGGCAAAGAAATAGGAACGATGTAAGATTTGAAGTGATGTTTGATGAGTTTCACCAAGCTAATGAAGCACAGGAAACACCATGCAGGATAAATGAAAATTTAAAAATAGCATCTAGCCGGGCATGGTGGTGCCCACTTGTAATCTCAGTACTTGGGAGCCTGAGACAGGAGGATCTGGGTTTGCGCAGGAGGATCCAGGTTCACGGCTAGCCTCAGCTACTTAGGCCCTGTTTCAAAATAAAGAATAATAAAAAAAATAGGACTGGAGGTGTAGCTCAGAGGTAGAATGTCCCTGGGTTCAATCCCAGTTCTGGGAAAAAAAAAAAAAAATCTAGGCATATCACATTCAAATGTTGGAAAATTTAAAAATCTTGCAGGAAAAAATGGAGAAGAGAAGCACATAAGATTAATAAAAAGTTACACTTATGCTTTACTGGTATAGAAGAAAGTAATTTGAAATAAACAGTAGCATTTACTTACTTCAGCACCTCCCCGAATGAAATGTTTACGGAGAAGTTCAAAATATGTACACGATCTTTATGAAGACTACACAAATCTGATGATAGATACTGAAGAAGAACTAAGTAAATGAAGAAATATTCTGTGTTCATGGATAGGAAGACTTTAATACTGTCAAGATGTCAGTTCTTCCTACCTTAATCTATAGACCTGCAGTCCAAGTCAAAAGTTGAGCAAGTTATTGTGTGGATGTCAGTAAACTGATTCTAAAGTTTATCTGGTGAGGCAAAAGACCCAGAATAGTCAATACTAAAGAACAAAGTCAGTAGACAATACCCAACTTAAAGACTTACTGGAACGCTAAAGTAATCAATCCAATGTGAGATTGGCGATAGAATATACAGATGTATCACTGGAACAGAGCAGAGAGCCCGGAACTAAACCCACAAGTGGTCAATGAACTCTGACCAGGGCGTCAGGACAATTCAGAGAGGGAAGGTGGACATCTATGAAAACTGAGCCTGGACCCAGACCTGATGCCCATTATGAAAACCAGCTGAAAATGAGTCAGATTAAGTGTAAAGTGCAAAACCGTCAAGCTCCTAGAAGATAACAGGAGAAAACCTAGATGACTTTGGGTCTGATGACCTTTTAGATCCAACACCAAAGGCCCATCTACGAAAGAAGAATTGATAAGCTGGACTTCATTAGAGTTTAAAATGTTTGCTGTACAAAAGACTAGGTCTAAATGAGAAGACAAGCCACAGACTGGGAGAAAACTTGTGTAAAAGGTACATTTGACACAGTACTTTTAACCAAAATATGTAAACACAAATCAATAAGAAAATAATTGACCTGATTTAAAAAAAAAACAAAAAAAAAAAACTGGATGAAAGATCTGGGTAGACACCTCACTGAAGGGGATGTAAAGGTGCAAAACACATAAAAAGTAAAAAGGTATCCCACAGTATATGCCATTAGGGAATTGAAAGTCAAAATGCTAATGAGATACTGCTAGGTGCCAAAGATGGCCGAAGTTGTAAATACACCAAATGCTGACGAGGGTGTGGAGGAACAAGAACTTGTATTCATTGCTGGCTGGAATACAAAGTAGTGTGTGGTCACTTTGGAAGATGGTTTGGCAGTTTCTTTGTGTGTGTGTGTGTGTGTGTGTGTGTGTGTGTGTGTGTGTGTGTGTATTGGGGATTGAACCCAGGAGCATTCTACCTCCAAGTAGTACACATTTAAATAACAGGATTGGCTTTTAAATTTTAGTCACATGTGGTGCAAATATTTGAGTATTTTATGCATCATAATAAAAAGAACAGAAACCTAACATAATAAAAAGAACAGAGTATTTTATACAACATAATAAAAAGAACAGAAACTGGACCTACCTCCAGAAGTAAGAGCTCAGTGCGTATCTGACGCAGCAACATCACCCTGTGCTTCTCCGCTGTTCTCCCCAGTATAGTAGCTGTCATTTCCTTGTTTTAAAACAGTTTCTACCATGTGTATTCACCAGGCGAGGCACTGTTAAAATTTGCTTGTTTTAAAGTTTTTCCTGACTTGCTTTATTTTCTTTTTTCCTGTTGGTGTAGTCTTGGGGTACAAACTGAGCATTTCTGTAGACTTACAGGATTGCAGGTAATCTGGATTTGTAGGGATAGATAATATCACCTGGGGGCTTATTAACTTTACTTGGAAGTTTTTATTTTATTTTTTTAACTACAGTCTTTTTGAGAATTACTTCCTAAGGACCCACTTTTACTAAAAGAAGGCTGTTGTGTTCCTCAAATGTGTTGGAGCAGAAAAAAAGCCAAGGACTGTATTAATTTCTGCAAGTTGTCTGATCTTTCTTTTTGATGTCTCAATCTTTGATAAAACATAAATGAAGGCTCACTCTGGAGTCTTGTTATTTACATAACATAACTGGAAAACTTGAATCTCATAATTTCATATTCAAAGTTGAGCATGCTCAAAACTATATTAGGCACCTTGAAAGACATTAGATGTAAAAATAAATGAGACATGTTCTTTCTTAGTTGAATTAAATAATTCTTTTGAGGAATTCATAATTATTTGCACAAGCAATACATTTGTAAGCACTGTAAACAAATTACCATTAGCATACAAAAGACAATTGAAGGTGATTTAGTTTCATTCCAGGAAACAGGGTTGGTTAGGGAGGGTTGCATGTAAGTCCAAGAAAGCACACAGAAATTTTTAATAGTAAGAGGGCAGGGTAGAATATTTCAGGCAGAGATAAGTGCTTAAAGGAATAGATACGTGAAATTTGGGGCAAATTTGGGAATTGTGAGTAATGCAATTCATTAGCGATATACATTTGGATAAGAATGGACCAAAAAGTTGGGTTTGGCCTCATCAACGAGGACCTGATTAGCCGTTTGTATCTAGGATGTTGAAGCTCATTTCCTAAGAGTTTTTATTGGTAAATACCCCAACAACTATTCTAATCTCTAGCCACAGATCAATCAGGAGGAGTTTTGTCTAGTTTGCTCATCTCCGTGCCCCCAGAGTGCCTGGTGTGTAGCAGTTTGCGTGAAGTTTATGGTAAAGAAGAATGCGCGTAGATTTCCTGAGAACCATTCCAGTGGTTGCGCATCAAGGGGTCTTGGCTAATAGGTCACGCTGGTTCAGGCGCTTTGATGTCATGCTACACACTCCCTCGTTTTCGCTTTCCAGAGTCTCGTGTTGTTTGCAGGGTTCTACCCATGTGCTTAGAACTAGCGATCGCCCCTCGTGGTGTACCTTCAGTGCATGGTGCACGTACTGGGCATGACCTGGCTCGGGAGATCTCGGAGGTCTCCACTTCTAACTTTGCATCTCTTTTCCTGAGGTCTAGCATTGTTTCCTTTCATTTTGACCTTAATAACTTCTAGGATTATGTGATAGTACTTTGAGAGTTTCTGCTACTCAGGCCCCCGTATATTCTTGTGATTTTATAGTATGTTGTATAGCTATGCTAACTACTTTAATATTATTTTAAAGTATCAGCTTGGCTGTTACATATTTTCTATAGCTCTGAAAAAAATTATCCTTTATTTTGGTATTCTAAAATACATTCTTTCATGTATTTCAAGACAATAATTTGTAAGTTGAGTTATAGTTACCTATACCTGTTTGTATTCTTTAGTGTTTGTACTGGGGACTGCAATACGCATTCTTAATTTACCACAATCCTGCTTGAATTATATGGTACTACATCACAGAAACTACAAGAAATGCACAATAAAATAATTCTTTTTGTCCCTTCCCCCTCCTTTGTGCCATGGTTGTCATAAATTTTACTTCTACATAAGTGATAAACTTAAGGACACCTCAATTATTTTGAGTATGTAACAGTGACTGACATTTTGCTCTTTCATCTGAACAATGCAAGTTTCATTGATGTGATCCAACAGGGCTAAGGCTCATGATTAAAGCTCACCATTAGATGTCTCTCTCTTTCATATTTCTACCAATAAATTCCTTACCGTTGGGGTTATCAAATTCTGAAAGTAAGCACTCCTGTACAAGCACACTTAAACTGAGAGGTTTCTACATATATCTCTTAGTTAAATGTCTTAAGTTTATATAGAACACAATTGATTTTGTGTGTGCATGTGAAGTTTTCTTTAAGACCCTGAATACCGGCATTATTTGTGAATTGCTCTCTGTTGGATGAGGTTTGGAATTTTAGCAGTAACAGTGGGCAGAAGCAGGACTTTCAGGAACATGCTCAGAGTGTATGCGAGCAGAAGCTTCTGGAAGTTCTCTTCTGGAAGCCTGACTGAGCCCGGCTCACCAGCAGCCAGCGTCTTCTCAAGAGAAGCTTTAATGGCACCCGCGTGGGCTGTGGGAAGAGAACAAGGGTCATGTGACCTGTGGCCAGCCGTGGAGCAGAACAGAGTGCCCAGGACCAGTTTCCCTCCGTCCTCCTCGTCCTCAGAGCTGGGAGGCCAGGTCCAGGGAATGTCAGGACCCCAGGCGGAATGGGCATCTGTGCCTGAGGGCCTGCACAGCTGAGGCCTGACGGCTCCCTGGGTGCCAGGGGTGGGTCCACCGAGAAGGGAGAAGTCCCGCCAAGCCTGTAGCAGCCACGTCAGTCCTCACAGGCCCTTGCCTGCCGTGGGGAGGCCGGCGGCACCCAGCCCCCACGCCCCCGCCCCAGACTTTCTAGTCTTGCCAGGAGGCTGCAGAAATTTGTCTGGAGGTGTGGTGACGATAATCTCAGCTCACCCAGAAGTCTGTTAAAGTTTGAATAAAATAAGTGTTTTTCCTAATAATGTAATAAATACCCCTGAAGTTAGTATCTAATCCTAAAACACCTAATCCTAGTATTTCTATAATTTGTAGTCTTCTAGTATACTCTCCCCAGTCTGTTCTATCTCACCCCAAGAAGCCATTATCCTTTTTTTCCTCTTCATGGTTTTTTAATGTTCTCATAAGCATATAAAAATGAAAAATTTAAAGCATGACTAAAATGAAGTACCAAACAATTATGACATTTAAATTCCATTTTGTATTGGTCAAATTTCACATAGTGTAATATCTAATAAAGAAATTGCAAAGCTGGGCGTGGTGGTGCACGCTTGTAATCCCAGCATTTGGGAGGCTGAGACTGGAGGATCCGGGTTCGTGGCCAGCCTTAGCTGCTTAGTGAGGCCCTCCGCAACTTAGACCCTGTTTCAAAAAAATAAAGGATAAAAAATAGGGCTGGGGGTGTAGCTTGGAGGTAAAATGCCCCTGAGTTCAATCCCCAGTACTGCAAAAAAAAAAAAAGAAATTGCATCTGGTAATATTTTATGCTTTAGAATAAAGTATATATGTATATATACTCTATACATATGTATATATACTCATATATATATATGTAGGTGATGGGCATTTATTCTCCTTGGGAAGTATACCTTTTTAACATTTTTAATTTTAAAATGTTCTTTCTGATGTAATGAAGTGAATGCTAAGTTTTATTGAAATAAAAATGTGATTTAGATGGTAGAAATAAAAAGTTGGTAATATTATATCCTTCATTAATATAATCAATAGTTAAGAGGTGCTGAAAATGCTGTGTGGGTAATAATTTGTAATCCAAGCTTTTTGCCTTATGTTTTTGTATATTACTACAGCTAAAGAAGTAAACAGGTCATGGCACGTTTAACAAAAAGACGACAGGCGGATACAAAAGCGATCCAGCATCTGTGGGCAGCCATTGAGATCATAAGAAACCAGAAGCAAATTGCCAACATTGACCGCATTACAAAGTAAGTACATTTAAACGAAAAGATGCCTGTAAGATTTCATTTCAGACTTTGAGGGAAAAGTCCAAAACTCTATACAGCAAAGGACCAAAGTCACTTTTTGTCTTGCAGAAATATACAGTTGTTAAAAAAAGACATGCAGAAGCATGTACAAGCAAGTTGTATTTAGCAGGTTTAGAAATATTTGACGAGTAAAATATCAATATATTCTGTTTGTAAAATATTTTTAATTATAAAACCTTATAATTCTTGGAGACTAAGTATTTTATTTTAAAAGCTTCTATGTAATCACTTGTAATTTTGGAGACTTGTATTTAGAAGGTTTAGAAATATTTGACAAGTAAAATATCAATTTATTCTGTTCATAAAATATTTTTTTAATTATAAAAGTTTGTAATTCTTGGAGACTAAGTGTTTTATTTTAAAAGCATCCATGTAATCACTTGCTTTCATGTAGCCAAAGCTGTCAACAAATAATCTACTGTTCATGGCCCAATATAGGATGAACATGGTATGTATAGTACTACACATTTATCTTTTGTACTGGGGATTGAGCCCAGGGGCATTCTATTCCACCTCCAAGCTACACCCTGAGCTCTACATTTTTTATTTTGAAATGGGGTCTTGTTAAGTTGCTGAGACTGGCCTTGAACCTGCCATCCTTCTGTCTCAGCTTCCCCGGTGCTGGGATCACAGGTGTGCACCACTGCATTCTGCCAATAAGAAGCATCTTATTAGCTTGGGTGCAGTGGCACACACCTGTAATCCCAGCTACACAGGGGGATTGCAAGTTGGGACCAGCCTCAGAAACTTAGTGAGATTCTGTCTAAACATAAAAAGGACAGGGGATGTCGCTCAGTGGTGGACAGGGCTTGCCTGGCATGTGTGAAGCCGTGAGCCCCAACACGAAGCTTAGTAGATCATAGCCCACCAACAGTCTTTAACAAAGTCATTCTCTATTTTAGAAGGCCCATTAATTATTCAGTTTAAAAATATAGTGTCCCTCCCCCACCTTGTTTCAAATGCTATTTATCTTACTGGACGAAGATTCAGTATAAAAAAAAAAAATCAGACTACTTGATTAATCCTTTATCTCTTTATACGAATTATAAGGGAATCTTCAGTTAGGACCGTGATTTCATTTTGTTATATTTGTTTCTCTGAGTATTTTTTAAAAGAATAAAGTATAATTTATATTTTTTCCACATTTGGATGATTTTTTTTTTGTTAATTTCTATAGAATATCTTTATCTCTCTCCACATTTGTAAGATGCTATCTCTATAAACATTGAAAACAAATAGTACATAAATACTCACCTAAGTGCTTTCTTTTGGTGAGAGGGGCTTTATTAAGTAACAAAATGGAATTCCATGTATTTTGTCTCTTCCCTTTTTACAGTGACAATTATAAAGGTAGCGCAGGAGGAAAACACCAGGAGCTAGAGAGGAGGGGCCACGCGCTTTCGCTGTCCACCTGCCCTGGTGTATGTTAAAATCGGCCATGTTCACCTCCTAGCCCCAGTAGGGTCATAAGAATAGAGAAAACAATATATCTATTATCAAATAAAAATAAAAAACATATTGCTTAGTTACTGTGTTTTTAAATAAAGCAAATGACTTAACATTGTAACTAACTGCAAAACAAACTCAGTGAGTGATGTTAGTATAGAAACAGTTTTTTCTTTTCAAGATCGGGAGCTGGGAACATAGCTCAGTGGTAGCCTGTCTAGCATGCACAAAGCCCTAGGTTTGATCACCAGTGCCACAAAACAAAAGCAAAAAACCACTCAGAATAGAAAAGTGTTTTCTTATCATTGAGATTTTAAAAAATAGTAGTGTGCATAAAAATTGCTTACAGAAGAACATTGGAATTAGATGCTGTTCTTGAATTTAACTTTTTAAATTAAAACTGCATAAGCTTGACAACTATTTCAGTGTCTCTGACAGTTGCTTCTTCCTCCTCTGTCTTTCTCTGGAAGCTGTAGGGGCGTTCTCTAAGAAGCCCGCGAGGGTGTCACCATTAGGTCATGATCACCTGCTGACACGTGTGCAAGTTAGCGCCCACAGCGCTGGGTGTGCATGCCTGTTAGATGAGTACAATACGTGTGTGTGTGTGTGTGCGCGTGCACACGTGCACATGTGTGAAACAGCAGTAAGAGAAAGACTCCACAGGATGCGTTCATGCATCTTTTTCTTATTCACCGTGGATTGTCGATAAGCATTCTTTTTTCTCCTTCCGTCCATCAATACAGCCTTACGTGGGTGGAGCTGAGGCATATTCTTCATGTCATAAGGTCCATGGTTCGTAAAACCTGTGTGTTGGTTTTATTAGCTTGAAGATGGAAAGCAAGAGAGATGGTAGGAAGCTAGAGGAGGCCACGCGACTGGAAGCGGTTGCCGAGTTTCTCCCACCTCGTTTCGTCTGAGAGGCGTGCCTCTTCCCTGTACCACGGCAGCTCACTGTAGAGCGTCCTGTGCGACTTTCATAGCATGAGTCACACTTGTCCTCATGTCCCTGCTAGACAGTCAGCTCTGACAAGGAGCCGTGTAGGCAATGCCTGACCCGCCTTTGTGTCTCAGCTAAGGTTAATTCCCTCGATTTCAACCCTTGCCTGAAGACAGGGTGCAGCACTGGACTGTGACACGAAATCCGATCTTTTGCTCCAAAACCTAATGCTCCTTTTCTGCACTCTTAAAGGTAAATGCTTTTCAAGCTTTAGATTCACTTTAAGTCAAGTTGCTTTGCTTAGTTATAGTCAAGTGTAAATATAGAGGTATCTTTTAAACTTGAAAAATAAGTTAATGCAGGCTATAGTGGAGTTGTTATCAAGAATGTATGGGTAGTCAGCTTCATTCTCTATTTTGACCGGAAAGTTGACTCCTTTATGTACAAATAAAGTTAAAGCTACAGTTTCAGTCATGCATTAACAGTTAGGGGCTTCAAGGTGACTGGCTGATAGCCTGATACACTCTAAACTCTGCAGTTTACTTCCATGTAATGATTCGCTCCTGCTTGTTTTGTTCTTAATCAGTAGGCTTCTCATCCATCTTTTCTGTTGTTTTGCTCTGGGGTTTATTGAAGAGCCTGGGTTGGTTCTGAGCTTCCTGATTGCACCCCTGTGTCTGGTTTAACCTGTTGCTCACTCCTGCACCGCGTGGGAATAGACTTGCACCTGCGCGTGGAGGCTGGACCCGTGCAGGTGCGGACTGTCCTGCTGTCAGGGGCATATGCTGTGGTTTCTCATTTTGTGAAGTTTGTAGCCATTGATGCTAGAACTAATAATTCATTAAAGCTTGAGAAGTGGTAGTAATCTGTTTTATATTTAAGAACTGGAATACTTCTATAAGACCATAAGCTTCTCATCATCTGTTATTTGGTCATGTAGAAAAAGTAGTGTTTCTTCCTCTCTGTTTACCAGATTAAAATAGTATCCTCTATTGATAGCCAGTTAATTTTTAAAGTCTCATTTGGAATTAACGCATTTAAGTGTACTTGATACACTTCAGTCCATAGTTGACATAGTGTGTCATTTTGCACACACGCTGTGGCTTAGCTTTCATTATTTGGGGCTTCTTGTCTATGCCAGACCTTGTTTCCTTATCTTTTATATTTCTACTTTTCTATTGAGTTCCTTCCATCTTTTTTTTTTCTTTGATTTGTAACATTCTCTCTCTGTAGCATGTTTTCATCTGTGACGCTGCCTGCTGTGTGTTCGCTCACACGCACTTTCTAGTGTTGACTTCGCTTCTGCAGCCGTCCTCTTCTTTCCTCTCGCATGTTTAGCTCACTTCCGGGACTTTCTAGCTGTGTGCCCTTGCCTCTCTCTCTCGGCGTCTGCCCTCGGCTTCCGAGTGGTAGGTTCTGCTGCTCCCTCGTGTACCCATGAGCCTTGCACTGTGAATGTTCTGCTGCTCCTCAGCCCCACGGCTTTTCCCTCAGCCGTTCGGATGTGAAGTCGGTTTTCCTGAACTTACAAGTTCAAGAACAGGTGGCCCTCAATACTTTTTCTAGACTTGGGACTCTAAAAACCCCCTTTTATGCCATTTTTAAGAGTTTCCAAAAATTTGGTCCAATAGTTCCTAAGACTTCCTGGGTTTCTCTATTTTTTTTTTCTTTCTTTCTTTCTTTCTTTTTTTCTGAACTATCCTTTCACATACTGACGGTCTTTTAAACTAACTCCAGTAGTGTTAATACGTAGCATTTCTCTACAGCCTGAGACTTTTTCCTGGAAGGGAGCTTTGGTTGCTTAATTCTGAGCTTTCACAGGATACATTATCCTCCAGCCCCTTAATTAAGACTTTACCTTGAACTCATGAACCATCACACGTCACCTGCCAACAGGAGTGTGTGGACGTTCCCCTCGGCCACCGGTCTTCTCAGATAAGCCCCCGAGCGCCCGCCAGGCTTCCCAGCGAGTACCTGCGGCTGCTGCGTCCTCCCGTACTCAGCCGAGGCGCACCTGCCGCTGTGTCTCCTAGGCAGCTGTTGATTCCACTTGGGATTGTAGCTCTTGGGGATTTCTCCATCTGTTCAAGTTTTGGGATTCACAGGACCCCTCATCACTTAATTTGACTGTGTTTTCCAAGGGTGTTTTGTTTTTCAGGATTTAAATATTATGCTCTCTTTGCTATATTCCCAGTTCATAACAATCTTGCGGGTTTTTTTTTTTTCCCTTAAAAATTAGAAAAAGAACATCAGTAAAGAATATGTAGAGCTAAAAGCAATTTTTAAAAATCCCTCCTCTCAGAGGATATCCAGACACATCAGAATGAGCAATAATATCCTCTCTTCAAACACAGGATCCTTATCAGAGTGAGACTTGTGTGCAGTTTTAGAAAGGAATTATATAAGCAGAATGGGTAGCTCTTTAAAGCATTATGAAGCCCCAGATGCTCATAATTAATTGAACTCTTAGGGGACTGATCATGATTTCCTTATCTCTCTAACAGAAGGGAATTTATCTGTGTTCTAACGTAATTCTGGTGATAATGTGGCTTTCAGAGTTCATAGCAGTCATCTCCCATGGGGTTGTCAGGATACCTCCCCAGAAAGAGAGTTCTGAGTCCTTCTTAACACTTTTTAAATTTTCCTTTTTTTCTTTAACTGTAGGTGTTATATCCCAGAAAATAGAACAGGTACCAGAAGTTAGGAAATCCCAGCTGAAATTATTCAATATTTCAATTTTTTTTCTTTTTTTGGTGGTACTAGATATTAAACCCAGGAGCCTTCTACCTCCCAGCTACACACCTCAGCCCTTTTTTAAAGTTTTTGTTTTAAAATAGGCTCTCACTAAGTTGCTGATCCTTGCTAAGTTGCTGAGGTTATCCTCGAACCTGCAGTCCTCCTGTCTCAGCCTCCCAAATATTGGAATTATAGGCATGTGCCACCACACCCAGGTATTTCAAACATTTAGAAAATACAACTAAGAGAAACATCTGGGTTTTTTTGTTTGTTTGTTTGCTTTGTTTTTATGGTATGGAAAAGCATTTTTACCAAAATGGTTCATCTGCAATCAAAATGCATGTGTGGGTTTAAGTTTGATTTTTGATTAATGGTGAAAGCTATCCCTCTGCTCAAAAGCTATGTATAAATTCTGTACAGTAAGATCTCATAGGAGTTCTCATTTAGGAGAGAAATAAGCACAGGTCAGCTTTGGCCTGTCAGTAGTAAAAATGTTTCACACTTTTAGAAACTGAAGACTATTTTGTGATGTTTAATCATCATAAAGTTGAAATGAATTAATTACTTTATTATAAAGAAGAAAATACATTAGTCAGTTTAGGGTTTTCTGTGAAAATAAGCAGAAGAGTAGCCTCTTTCCAATTCAATTGTCTAAAAATGCTAAGTTATAGTTGGCACAGAAATTTATCAATTTTATGGAATTTTGGTAGTTTCCTTTTAATAAAGGTTTAAGATACTTAATTAGTTTTATCCAAATATTTATAAAGTATTTATGTGGTGAAGATGATGTTAGCTCTCGTTTTACAGATTTCAAATCAGTGAGCAAAGGATGAAGAATCATGTAACAGCAGTGTCAGTAACAGAAGTAAAGCTTACCATTGCCACCACTGACTCCCAATATGATGTAACTCACTGAGGTGTTACTTCTTTAAATGCCATTTGTATTTTAATATTCCAATGAAAATAAGTTACGGGCATCTGCTCCTTTCCTCTCTAGCCCAAACAGATTATTTGCATCTAATTTGGGTAATTATCACATGGCATTAGAGGTTTATAATTATTCTAAGTAGCTGTTACAGATAGTTTAAAGACATGCTTTGAAATAAGTATGGATTTTATTCAAGTCTCTGCAGGCTAGATCGTATGTTTGAAGGAGGTAAATTTATTCTCTATTGACCACTGGAAGAAGCAGCGGAGGTACTTACCCTCTGCGTTTCCTTCTCACCCAGAGTCAAATTCATTTTGTGTTCCTAGGGGTGATTTCATTGTGATTAACACTGGACTCGTAGATTAATCCCATTCAACGTAATATTTCAGAGTAGGACATCAATTAATTACATGTATTGCTTACTTTAGGGTCAAATCCCAGTTAGAAAATGTGACCTCTGACCTCTTGTGACATGTTTGGCATTGAAATTTCTGAGTTCTTCTGGATTTCTTCTGTCGCTACAGATATACATAGATCTAAACTGTAAGTTCTCCGCGTGTGTAGGACGCCTTTGAAGTTGCAACTAGGTACACATGACTCCATTACTTACTAGAAATTTAACTTTACAAAACCCAGTTTCCAGGAACTGTTTATTGTAGTTAGATTTTGCTGTGTCTCTGTAAATTTCTATCCCCTTGTTAGAATCATTGGAAAGAAGGAGAAAGAACATTGTCTAACCTCTTTGGAAACATAAGTTAGTTTTAAGAACTACCAATTAGTACTGTTATACTGTTCCTAAATACCAAGGACTCTTCACAGAATTACTTACTGTAGTCTCATTTCCATCCTTATTGGTTTATTCTTTCTTATATATCTTAAGGAAGTAGATTGGCAGGTGTACTTTACTCCTGTTATTATTTTGTTATTTTACCTGATAGCAGCCGTAAACAAAAGTATCTGTTTCTGAGTAACCAAAATCCACAGTGACTTTTTCCAGCATGCCCAATTATGGCTTTCATCTTACCTTAGATTTTTGTCTGTTTTTTTGTTCTTCTTTGCGGTTCTGCAAAGGAAACAAAGACAAGGCACATGACATTATAAATCACTGTTAGGGCATGAAACAGCGGTACCGAGCGGTAGGAGAGGTATGAGACTGTATGTTAGTGGTACGTAATGAGGGCACCTTCATTTATCGCCCCTCAGACCTTACTTGGGAGGGAAGCCCTTGTGGAAGCAAGCCAGCGGTTGGGCTGTGAGGTCAAGTGGGCGGAAAGGCAGAGAAGGCCAGACGAGACAGCCTTCGTGCCAGCACTGAGATTCTCACCCTGGAGCCAGAGGGAAGCACGTTTTAAGTATAGAAATGGCTAATCACTCACTTCCCCTCTCCAGACAGGCTGAATGGTCCTCTTAGCGTCTCCTGCCTGCTCTTCCCCGCCCCAGCCGGGTTGTTGGCCTGAGAAATTTCTACCTGTGCTTCCAGCTCCCCATCTTGCTCATCTGTGTCTCTTCCAGTGTCAACGATTTTCCAAAACATCATCTTAGCCAGTGCTTCCTTTCTGTGAGCCTTCCTTCTTGCTCACGATGCCGCATCCTCGTGTTAGCTGGTCCGCCGTGGCGAGCCTCCTCTTTTGCCAGGGAGGTGCACGTGCAACGTGTGCTGGCTCTGCCTCCCCACGCAGCCTGTCTGCTGCTCCCCACTACGCTGCACCCCAGCAGCGCTGGCTCGGCTGGCCCACTGTTCCCTTACTCCGCCCGGGACCCTTCCCAGACCCCTCTTTCAGCTGTCCTATCGTGAGCCTCGTGGTTTATCAGTTACATATGATTGTGTCCGTCTTAGAATCATCTTGAGCCTCCCGTCATGCATAAAGTCTTCAACACCTGAACAGGGCATTGCTACAAAGCGCTTCACAATTAGATCCCAGCATTTCTTTCTCCTTTTCATACCCAGCTTCTCTTCCCTGGATGTTCCAGCTCATGAGACTGTTCTCAATTGCCTGAGCATGCTAGGAAGTTTTTGTTCTGTAATTTTCTTCATTTATGGACCAAGTCATACGTATTCCTTTAAGATCCAGCTCGCCTGTCGTCTCTTTTGAGATTTTGACACTTTCCTCAGTATAAGCACCCCGCTTCTTTTCTTTTTCTCCCGTTGTGATATGTATAAACATCAATTTTATCACTTATTAACGTCTCTTATGATTCTAGATAAACACTTCTGCTTCCTTTTGTGGTTGTGAGCACCTTACGGGTGGGGAATGCGTGTGTTACTGTGGAACATTAATAGTAGTGAATGCTCAGACTGACACGTAGCTCAGTGGTGGAGTGCTAGCTAACCCAGCACCAAAAGAACAGCAACGAGAGAAAGTGTTGTAATAACAATATTTGGTTGCATTAAATGTGGGAGTGGTTTTGAGGAAGGTTAAAATAATATTAAATGAGCACTCATTTTGTGACAGGCACGCTGCTTTATATGGCTTATTTTTCTCATTAATTTTGACATCTGTGTGGGGTATTTTGTCATATTCTCTCCTCCTTCCCCTCCTCCTCTTCCTCCTCCTCCTTCTCCTCCTCCTCCTCCTCCTCCTCCTCCTCCTCCTCCTCCACCTTCTCATCTTCCTCCTTTTGATATTGGGGATTGGACTCACTGGTATTCTACCTTTGAACTGCACCCCCAGCCCTATTTTGCTGTTTTATTTTGAAACGGGGTCTTGCTAACTTACTGAGGCTGGCTGTGAACCTGTGACACTCCTGTCTCAGCCTCCCAAGAACTCACTGGGATTTCAAGTGTGCAGCACACAACACACCTGGCTTTTTTTTTTTTTTTTTGAGATGAGATCTTTCTCATCCAGGGAACTGTGTCAGGATCAGTCTTTAAGTTTGGAATTTTTATTGGCGCATCATGTTTATATACCATCGTGAGGCTCAAAGTAACACATTCGTTTTCCTGGACTCTTTCTTCATTGCTCTCTCTCTCTCATAACTGTTTGTTTCCCTCTTCAAGCTGTACATTCAAAAATGTTTCCTTGTGTATGTAATTCCTAAATAAGGAAACTTAATAGTAAATGAAAGGTGCAGAGATGTTAGGGAAAGTAGATGATAGAGAAGGGCAGGGAGGGCGGGGTGTGCACACTGGGGCATCAATCAATCAGTCCGTGGCTCCGCCTCTTCCGCTCGCTGTTGTCATGGTTACCAGCCAGGCCACCTGCCTGTTCCCGGATGCGCGCACCTAGGTCACATTGAGGCCCGTCCACCGCCGCTTCCACTCTGCTTTGGGAAACCGAGTCATCCGGTAATAATTACCGTCGTTTAAGTCAACTCATTCTTTTCAGCTAGTTCTCTTTTCTTCCACTGGAAATTTTTCTGTGCCAGATTATTGAACTAAAAATGATACCCTACTGGCTTGGAAATTATGTTATTTCAGTGCTGTTTGTAACATTCCTGCTACCATTTTAGAAAGTTTACTCTGCTAAGTATTGTTTGCGAATAGAATTCTGGTGCTATCAAGAGAAATTTTATATAGAATTAAAAGTGACCTCTTGCTTTCAATTGTTTTTCTCCAATAAACTGGACAAAGTATGTAATTTTGTTGTGATCATTTTTTACAATTGAGATTGAAAATAAAAATGTTTATTTAAAAAATGTATATTACTTGAAAAGACTATATTCTGATTTTTTTAGTTACATAGTTTTTAAATTTTTTATTGGTGCATTGTAATCATACATCTTTGTGAGGTACAAGCTAGTAAAGGCATACATGCACACATCTCTCATTTAACCCTTCTGCAATTCCTGCCCCACTCCCTCTCCCCTCCCTCCTTCTCATGTTCAGTTTAGTGATTGACTTTGATATGTTTGTGAAAGTATATCTTGTGCATTAGGGTGTCCCCATTCTCATCACCTTCAGTTAAGTCACGTTCTTTGCTCATCTGAAGTTTCTTCTTCGTGTCTAGAAACCCGCTTTCTCCCTAGCTTCCACATATTAGGGAGAGCATATGATTTTTTACTTTTTGTGACTGACTAATTTCACTTAGCATAATGTTTTCCAGTTCCATCCATTTCCCTGCAAATGACATGATTTTGTTCTTCTTTATGGCTGAGTAAAATTCCATTGTGTACATATCCTATAGTTTTGTAATCCATTCATCTGTTGATGGACATCTTGGCTGGTTCCATAGTTTGGTAGTTATGAAAGAAAATCTATCCAACAAAATTTGTAAGTTATATTTAAAAATTTGCTTATCGACGTTTTGTCTTAGAGTCTTGTTAAAATAGATTGTGTGCTAATATGTTAAAAACTGCACGTGATAAAGTTAGATTTGGTTTAAGTTTAGTAATAAAAATCAAGAGTATATTAACACTATATAATAGAATGCAGCTCAAAATACAAATTTGAAACATTCTATTACATTAGAAAACATTAATTCATAGTTTTAATCCTGGAGAATAGAGAAAAAGAAGGTAAGAGAATATTTGTAAATGGAGTAAAGGTGAAAGGGACGCTATTAATAGTTGAGCTATTACAATCCATAAAATATGGTCTGTTTTATCACAAAGGAAGAAGGGAAAGTGCATGTTTTTAATTGTGTGTGTATGTGCATGCACATTATATTCTTATTATATATGTATCAAACATATAAGTGTATCTTATTAGAACTGCATTTGTCCCAAAAATATTTTGTGTACTATTACGAAGAAGATGTAAAACAGAGTAAAGTAAGAGGAGAAGAGAAGGATGAGGAAAAGTGGATTGGAGTCTAAGATACTTAACAGAGCCAGGAGAAAAGCTACTAGAAGAAAAGTTTTCCAGGAATTCTACAACTTGTAAAAGCCTTGTAACAAGTTTGGCTTTCAGTTTTCTAGCAACTAACACAAATGGGAAGCTGGAACATTTTAATAATGTCCATAAATCAAATCAATTACTGAGGTCAACGATAAATATTTCTTATAGTACTGAAACTAGAGAGAAACTTATGCCTGGGATTTTTAGAAAGTTAAGCATTTTTAAATTGTTGCAAAGTTCATGTCAGATGGCAGAGGGTAGTTTTGTGTATTGAGTACTCAGGTTGAAATTTCTCAGGCAATTTCCATTAAATTGTTACATAATAAAGAGCATCCCAAAGCAGTTCTTTGCTGTTGCTTGTGCTTTTCCAACTGCACAGGATATTGACCATAAAACTTAAAATATATTTCAATTTCAGATGTGAAACGTTTTTCTTGAACCTATGGTGATTTTTGCATCCTTACACAGATATGTCGTTTTCATTAATTGTATCATTGTTTTAAAATGGTAAGTTTTCAAAAAATTGGTAAAATTTTGGTATAATTTGATAATGTAAAAAGATTTGAATAAGTTATAAAGTATACAATTTTTGTTGAAATTGAGACTTTGAATTTAAAAATTCCCTTTTAATAACATAACCTATGTTAATAAAATAAGTAGTCTGTGTCACATTAGAAATGTTTTCCCCCTCAAATGAAAACTTCCTGTTAGAAAAGTATTATCAAAATCTCCCCCTAGTTTTAAAATAACTGAAAGTTTTACTAATTTTAATTATAGCCACTGGCCAGGCGTGGTGGCGCACGCTTGTAATCCCAGCATTCGGGAGGCTGAGACCGGAGGATCCGAGTTCGCGGCCAGCCTCAGCTACCCAGTGAGGCCCTCTGCAACTTAGTGAGACCCTGTTTCAAAAAAAATAAAGAATAAAAAATAGGGCTGGGGGTATAGCTTGGAGGTAAAATGCCCCTGAGTTCAATCTCCAGTACTGCAAAAAAAAAAAAAAAAAAAAAAAAAATAGCCACTGCATAAATAATAGAAGTCAAATTGATCATTATTTACAGTGTGATATTTGGGGTAATTAGAAACTTTTTAAAGAAAAAATACTTGTAATGCTTATACTGTTAATGAAAAATAAAGGAAAGGGCTTTTTTTGGTTAATCTCCATGAAATCTTTACAGTGTGTATATCATTAGTGAACACAAATTATTTTTAATCAGTTCAGAAATGAGGGAAACTAACTCAGTTGCTATGAGGAAGCAGCGATTCGCTTGCTGGCTGCCTTCCCAGGGAGTGGCCCTGCGTGTGGGGGAGACTCGAGGGGCGCCAGGCCGCAGGACGGAAGGCAGTGCGCTCTCCTGTCTCCTGCCTGCCTGCCTGTTATTACCCTGTGCCTGTTATCTGCATGGGTCAGAGATTGCACAGGCAGATACAGACACAGATGCAGACATAGGCTGGAGGGTGATGTTGTCTGATTACGGCCAGTCTCAGATCATGCAATCTGGTCCGGAGTTGAGGCGGCCCGAGGCTGGGACCCGGGTCTTTCTAGAGGAGCCCTGGGCCTGTCCTCCAGGATACAGCCGGAAGTCTGCGGGCCTCTACTGAGGCGCCCTTTCTTGGCGCACTGGAAATGCAGTTTTTGTCTTTGGCCCCATGAATTGTCAAAACAGTACTAGCTTTTGGAGCTTCTCAGTTGTCTCTCTCAGAATGTTCCAAGTTCAATGGATTCATTTTTAGAAGTTTGGTTTTCCTAATTTTAAGGCTTGATCTCAGTGAACCTAATCAACTTACTGGCAGCAGAATTCTCTCCTTGCGTACATGTATATACACATATGCATATATATTACTCTGAATCTTATTCTTTCTAATTTTATTATACCGTGAACATTTTCTCACACCATTATGCTTTTTGAAGCATTGATTTTATTAGCTGCATAGTATTCTATCGGGAATATATAATATAACTTCTTTTATGATTATGGATACTCAGACCCTTTTTATTGTATAGAATTCCATGATGTAGCCTGGTGGGGTGGTTTATGCCTATAATCCCAGTACTTGGGAGACTGAGACAGGAGAATTGCAAGTTTGAAGGCAGCCTCAGCAACGCAGTAAGACCCTGTTTCAAAACAAAAAATGCCCCTAGGTTAAGTCCCCAGTAAAACACACACACACACACACACACACACACACACACACACACACACGCTTTTCATAATGTGAGGAGCATTTTTCTGCATAAGTCTTGTGCCCCATCTCATGACTTCCTTAGAAATGGAATTACTGCTAAGGGATAGGATTATCTGCAAGGCTGTTTACGTGTAATGCCAAACTGCTTTCCAGAAAGTTCTTCCAGAATGTTGTCTGGGGGACGGCTATGGCAATGCGCTTTTACCAGCAGCACTGAGAATAATTTTAAGAACCTTGCTGATGTAACAGGGGGAGGTAGTATACTTATTGTTTTAGTTTTGTATTTTAAGGATATAGGCTTATTTGTTTTTTCTATTTTATTGTTTAACTTTAAAGAATAGAAGTTAATGGTAATTGCCACAAAGGCTAGAAGAAAATGGGTTTCTGAGGTGTATTTCATAGAGAAATTCCACATTTCTTACTAGTCAGAGATTCTGTTTTCTCATGTAATTTCCATAACTTTTTACATAGAACATCCTTTAAGCTCAAGGGTTCAGTCATATTTATCTTGAATTTTGTGATTTATTTGTTTATTTTTTGCTCGGTGTTTTCCTCAGTCTTTTTCCAGCCTCCTGGGGCCAGCCAGGCGCCCGAGGCCCTGACTCTGTGGGGCAGTGCTGCCTTCACAGCTGTCTCACTGCTCCTCCAGACTCCATGAGAGTGTGAAGCTGATCGAGATGTGTTTTAATCACCAGGGCAGAGCGGGTGTTTTGGGGTGGTTCTTTTTCCTTCCACAGAACGTGGCTCCATTTATTCTTTTTTATCGTGTGCTCATTTCCCAGCACATTCATTTCAAAGGAGATGCCAGAAGTTCCTGAGATTGAATTGTTGTTAAGGTTAGAAGATAGATAATTACTTTTCAGGAAATTATGACTCATGAGATTTCTTTTGTAAAAATGTTTAGTAAGCAGTGGCTATAATCATTAACTGTGTGTGTATATATATATGTGTGTGTATATATATATATATATATGCATATATATATATATTTTTTTTTTGGCTTGGAACATGCAGTATGATCTCAGGGGAGAGGAACCAACTTAGGGTTTTATAGCCTGTTGCTTGGATGCACTTTGTTGCTTAGCAACAATTGAAAGTTGTCCTGGGAGGGAAGGTAGCACCCTGGGGCTCCCGTCAGTGGGAAGGTGATTACAACAATGCAAGTGGAGAGGACAGGAGAAAATGAAGGCTGTTGAAAAAGCTCAGAGAAAGTGAAAATAGCGTGTTAATATTACACATTTCCACACTGTGTCATGAAAGCGAAATTAAAATAGGAAACTGGAAAGTCTCTGTAAACGTATCCCAAACACAGCTATGTTTGCCTCTTTATTGGAAGAAGGTAAGTTCTTTGATGGATTAAGCAGTTTCTAAGAAACAGAGACCTGGAGTGTTTTTTTACCTGAATCATTAGCAAGAGTATTTTCACATGAAGCAAACCTACATGAGCACTTGATGGGCTAAGAAAACAGAGGATGAATTGGGACACTTTCCTATAGATGAAGTATCACTTAAGTCATGCAGCCGTTGTAGCTTACTTATAATTAATTTGACAATCTTAAACCCAGTCAAATATGCTTAGACTATAATGCTTGACAGGGTCATTTTACCCCTCTGTTAGTATCTGCAGTGTTCTGGCTCAAGTCCGTTTGAGAAATATAGGTGTGAGTTCCCCTCTTTTAACTTATATTTAAAAAATATAATTTTAAAAAAATGAGTAGGAAAAAAGTGGACAATTCATCAAGTTTAGACAAAATTTATGAGTTGGTTTTTTTGACATTTGTCTCTATTATAACCAAAACATGTCCCTTAGCCTTTGGATGATACTTTGAATACAGACTAGACACTTATTCATTATCCTAATTTGCTTAAACCCAAATTTCCATTCAGAAAACATGGAACCTTTGGCTCATAGGTGTTATATTTTGCGGATGATCAATATTTGTGACACATACTTTCTTTGCATCCTTCCTGTTAATCCTTCACTGTACCCTTTCCTGTCCTTATCCCCATGAGAGAGGCTTCCCGATTCTAGCCTCTCACCATTGTGAGAGGGGGATCTTTTGTCATCCCCCTAATATATTGCTTTAGCTGACTTCTTTTTAAACTAAGAAAGTTGGCCCAACCTGATACTACTGGGGGAGGGGGTATTGTTTCAATCCATGCTCTAGAGCAGTTTGAGTGCACAGTGGCTTAGAAAACCCATTCGCATGGTGAAAGTCCGTGGATAAATATGTATTCAGGAATCATAAGATGCAATGACATTCTTTTTAACTTGAATATCTTCAATAAAAGATATATACCAAATCCAAGCACCATATTTGAACTTACCGCTTATCACCTTATATTGATATATCTACCAAGAGCTATCTTCAGTTTTGTATTTAATGGTGAACATTTAAGAATCCCCTGCAAAATCTAAAACAATACACTGCTGCTGCTACCTGGGATGTGATTTTACTAGAAGTCCTAAATAGCTCAATTAAGACAAGAATTCAATAGACTTTAACAACTTAGAACTAGCAAGAGAATTTAGCAAGTTCTAATAGGCACCAGCAACCACCAACCAGAAAATGTTACGCAAAGTAAAATCCCCTTTTCAAAGGTATATCTGAGACATTTTCAGTGCCACCATGGTCCCACAAGTGGAAAGTTCCCTGGTTAGCCTCACGTGACAAGTTACAGTGAAAACACAGATGCGCTAAAAATATGGTATAAAATGACGTTCAGGCCACATATCCATGAAACATAAAGGAATGTCTTGTTGAGGCTCTATTCCCAAGATACCGTGTGTATATGCAAATATTTCAAATCTGGAAAAATCCTAAATCTGGAACACTTCCGGTACCCAGCATCTCAAATAAGGGATAATGTTTTTGCACAGAACTGGATAAGGCAGTTGCTTAGGACTGCTCTCGTTCCCTTTTGCCTGTGGCTATGGCCCTTCTGTAGGCATTCCTTGGTTTCCATGTCCGCACTGTGGGTCTTGGCTAATAACAAGGCCTCCTAATGCTGCTGCTTTGACCTTTCCCCAAGAAGGAACGCTGGAGTCAATATTCTACAATTTTTGTTTTTTAACTAGCACTGCTTTAGCTTTTTCATCATTGTTTTTAGATCTTTTGCAATTTTTAGGTAACTTTTGACTCAATGGTTGTTTATGCGAGTTTTCTAGTTTCTTATTAAGTGTGTTTTAATTTCTTGGCAACAAAAGTCTGTACCATTTCTGGAATCTATTAAGGTCATCTTTGTGATGATTTTGATGTTAGTTTTGCGGTTTTTGTTTTTACTTTTGGAATAAATCAACCAGCTCTGTCTTGGTTACTAGTTCTTCTCTTGGGTGTCCGTCTTTAATTTTGCTCCATGGATTTTGTGTGTCCATAATTCTGTGTTTCTGTCAATATTTTATTTTGCATTATTACTACCTATGCCTTGTCTTTTTAATAGACTTTTGCCCTGGGGTCCAAACTCTATTCATTGTGATCTTAATGCTCACTCCATTTGGGTTACAAATGACCTTTGTCCCTTTGTTCTCCGTCTTTCTGAGTTACTCTTCCTTCTTTTACATTTTTGAGTTTAGATACTGGTTTTATTAAAAAGACAAACATATTTCTGTTTTTATTGTTTCTTTTGTCATTTTTAGGTTTCACTACAAGATGTGTTTTGTGTGAATTTCTTCAGATCACTTAGAAGTGTTTTTGTTCTAAGGATTTACCTTATTTTTATTATTGTGTGGTACTAGGGATTGAACCCAAGGACATTCATCCTCTGAGCTACACCCTCAGCCCTATTTTATTTTGAAACAGAGTCTCACTAAGTTTTGGGGAACTTACTAAGTTGCTGAGACTGGCTGCCAACCTGCGATCCTCCTGTCTCAGCCTCCCAAGTGCTAGGATTACAGGCCTGGGTCACCGTATTTACTGATTTAAATAGTATACTTAATCCTTAAAGTAGCTTTTTAATTTTAATGTTTGACTACTAGAAAAGGTGACAAAATTAGTGTGCTTGGACTAATTCCCCGTCTCCCTCTCCTGCACCCCCATTTTACTAATTACAGTGACTTTCGGGGCCAGCCTTCTGTTGTCTAGCCACAGTCCCTCCAGTTCTTTCAGTCTCTGTCCCTTCAACTAACTGGACACAGAAAAAGCAGGCGTTTTTGTTTTTTTTAATGAGCTGTCTCCTAAACAGAAAAGAGTTATCTTCCACACAGTGTTCTTCATTTGTTCTCTTGCTGGGATTTTCTTATTAGAATTCATCCTCTGAACATAGAGTCCTCAGCACCAAAAAAAAAAAAAAAAAAAAAAGATGCTGAGATTTTGCATTTTTGGCCACAATGTCTGTGGTTTAAGAGCTAAGTGACACTTTGGTGTCCCGTTTTTGGGTTCTTGAGCGTTCTACCCTGGGCTGTTTACCTGGGGAGGGCTGAAGCCAGTCCTACTTGTCTCCTGATGTGTTTATCTGGACATACAAGGGGCTCTTTGAAGTCTATAGTTTATTGGAAGGAAAATTGGTGAGGTTTGTTTGGAGAGGAAGGGAAATGCACAAAAACAAGTGTATTTATAACATCTTATTTCATTAAAAAAGATACAAAGCTTTGAAAAGCTGGGCAGGTGGGCTGGGGATGTGGCTTGGTGGTAGAGCACTTGCTTGCGTGTTCATTGTCCCACGCTTGATCCCTCGTATCACACACACACACACACACACACACACACACACACACACACAAATCAAAACTATAGGCAAAGGTGGGTGGCCATGTGGTGTAACGCAAGCAAGCCAAATATCCACCTGGTTTAAAGGTAACCGGTGAATATGGGAAAGGCTGCAGTGTTCCTTTCTGTGGTCCAGGGTATGTTTGAAATAGGTTTTTTTTTTTTAAAAATACTAGTTTTTAAAATACCATGAATCTTTAAATCAGAACACTTGTGTGCTTTAGTGGCTCTGTCCAGCGTGTTTATTTTGCCTTATTGACCACCGTTTACATCAGTGTTCGCCTTGGATGTTTTCAGCCACTAGCGTAATTGCTGTGTTTTCCCTAGTGTCATTTCCTGAGTCTGAGTAAAATTATTACAGATGCAGGACAAAGACACTTCTAAATTATCTGAAGAAATTCACACAAACTCATCTTGTAAATGTGTCATAAAGTATGATTATAAAAATATTGCTTTTATAATTCTAAGCCTACAGTTGAACTTGAGAACATACGGAGTAGGAGTTAATAGTGATTGCTCCATAGGCCAGAGCTGAAGGGGATACTTCACTAGAAGCTGTCTCGTGGTTTAGATTTGGGGCTATTGTGACAAAATATTTCTCCCAACATACAGAACAAAATTGAGGTTTAAAATGTTACAATTGATAGAGTTGAGTATTCTGGCCTCTTTTTATTTCTCTCTCTCCCTCCCTCCCTCATGGCTCTCATAAATATGTCATAATAAAAGAGAAACTCCTCCACCTCCTTGTTTTACTCTGTTTTCAGTCCTAAGGGGTTTTACATTTCCTTCTCCTCTGTGTTCAGGTATATGTCTCGAGTCCACGGTATGCATCCAAAAGAGACCACCCGGCAGCTGAGCTTGGCTGTGAAAGATGGTCTTATTGTGGAGACCCTCACGGTGGGCTGCAAAGGTTCAAAAGCTGGTATTGAACAAGAAGGATATTGGTTGCCAGGAGATGAGATTGTAAGTATGCTTCATTTGATAACGTTAGAGCTGCAGGCTTTCAGCTGCTGAACATTATTTAGATGTAATTTATAGAAATTAGACATTTAAAGAATTTTCATTTTAATATTTTTATTAACATTAAGGCTTTACATTAATAGAATAGATACATTCTTCGGGAGATGGTATACTTTTAGAAAGAGGCTGCTTTTTCCTATCTGTGTTACTTTGAATCTAAAAAATAAAAGCCCTCTACTGCACACACAGGTAGTGACTTTCCTGCCCGTTTCCTTCAGTAAGGACTAGTAGAGGACGATGTTGAGACTGTCCAGGCAGAGTGGAAGTGACAGCTCAGCTTCTTAGGGAAGTCACCTCGCCCCACGCTGGACAGCACCAGACTCTGGAACCTCCAGAGGGGTTTTCTTACCGAGGAGAAAGGTCATACACCTGAGCGCCCCCCGGGCCAGCATCTTTACCAACTAAAGTCTATTTGACTTTAGTTTTGTGCACCAGAACAGAAATTGAGTAGGAAAGACAAAAGTATTCTCTTTATATTCTTACCTAGTTCCAATTTTGACTCCTTTTTGTTATTTGACCCTTCTATTTCTCTTCAGTGTTTTACTTTATACTCAGAGGCATATGTAGAAGTACATTTTGTCTTCTCTAAAGATTGGTTTCATGTATAATATTTCTATCTTCCTAGCTTATTTTTCCCCTAGCTTATTTTTGGTATTTGAATAAATTGAATAGAAATATATTAATCTATATGAGGAAATATCATTTAAGATGATAGGCTTCAAATATAGTAGATGTTAATTTTGTTAATTTTTGAATGAATTAATTTAGCATTTTTTTTTTAGTGTTAGGAATTCTCTAAAATATAAAATTATAAAAATAACAAAGTCTTAAACACTGGTTCAGTGTGTAAGAAATTTCCCAACGCTTTGGACTCATTTCCTCTTCTGGCCGTCCAGCCGGTGAGCCAACAGACACCCTGGCAGGCAGGGCGGGAGCCCGGGGCTGCGATACGGTGTCTGTGGCGTGCTGGTTCCTTAGAAACGTGTTCAGGTAGCTCATTTTATGCCCATTTAATCATGCTTCAAAGCCTCAGGAAAGAAAAAACATGCTTTCCGCAAACAGAAAACATGGAAGAAAAATGTCTGTGCTTGTGCTGCTTCCGTTCTCTGCACTGGAAAAAAAATGTAAAAAGTGAGGTGAAAATGTTCATGTTGGAACAAAGTTTCTATTGAATTTCCTCACAGAAAAATAGATTTGCTCTTAGTAAAAAAACTGGACGCCGAGATGAAACAATAATTTTAATTGACAGCTTTTCATATACTCAAAACAATCCAGATAATAGATAATATCTTATCCTGAAATATCTGGAGACTTCTAAATTTAGTGTAGAAAACTACGCAGATAAGTCCTGAAATGCATATAGTAAATAACTAATATTCAGGGCAACTTAATCCCCAGGGTTTTGGTTTGTTGCTCCTGTGTAGTTTTCATAAAGCGAGTTCATTTCTCTCTGCTTTTTTAGATTTGTGCTTTCCGTATAAGCTTCCTTCCTCCTCTAGTTGAAGTTTATTGGTTCAGTTTAATCAAGAGTCAGGTGATTAGCTTATATTTGTATGCTTACCACGATGTTAGGTCTTCTACTGTTCTTTGTTTTTACATGTCCTTATTACATAGACTCACAGCACCTTCTTTCTTTTTCTAGACGAAATCTTAACATGTCTATCACACAGCCAGTGTACAGCTTGAATTCTGATTGGTTCTTAATTCACAAACGTTTTGCACTAGGTGGTCACGCACAATATAAGCACAACCAAATATCCCAAAATTATGCTTGGACTGTGTAAATACTTGAAATTCAGGGGTGATGTGGTGTGTAGGACGAGGTAAGGGCACAGAAGACGAGGCCTTGCATGGTAAGCAGGGGCTCCTGTCCCGTCCCGTCTCTGCTTTAGTTCTGTGATCTTGAAGAAACCCCAAACCTCACTGGTTCTCTCTGCAGCTAGAATGTGGGCATGCTAATGTCTATCACTTGATTAAGGATTAAATTAAATTATCGGTGTAAAGCATGTATACATATACTCAGAGTAGGTTTTGACCAGTGAATAAATATGCTTGATGATCTTCTGCACAGCGAGATGACTTTAGTTAATGGTAATGTATTACGTATTTCAAACTAGCTATGAGAATGAAGTTTAAATATTTTCACCACAAAGGAATTATATATATTGGAAGTGGTGGATATGTTAATTAGCCTGATTTGATCATTCCACTTAAAACAAATAATGCTTAAAACAAAAAAATGCTTATAGATAGTATAGCAAAAGCCCCACAATTTCCCACTAACCATGCAGGCAAATATTCTTCTCAGGTCTTTTACTTTGTGACCTGTATCCTCAAACATAAATCTTGTAAGGAAGACATTCCTTTGATAAACATCAGATGTTTATTTAAGGTATAACTATAAAATAATGAGGCTTAATTACACGTATTTCATCTTCTTGGCTGGTGTCCCACATGACCACTCACAGGCTGTGTACGTGCCGAGTTCATGCCCTGACAGCTCTCCAGAGGACATGAACAGTGTCACAGCAGGAGCGTCTGCCACCAGCCTGCGCTGCTGTGTGTGTGGGTGGCAGGTGAACGCCGAACCTCAGCTGGAACGTAGAGCTCAGACGCCCCACACATGCCACACGAGGCCGTTTGTGCCGTTCTCTAGCTGGGGCAGGACGTGCAGGCACAGCGAGGGCGACTCAGGAGGGCGCCCTTTCTAATTCGCACCGAACCTCTGGCTGGGGACCATCCTGCAAGCCAGCACTTGCGTCTGGACCCCTTCTTTTTAGTTACTGCCTTTGGGTGTAGGATGAATTGCTGTGATTCCTCTAAAAATTCATTTTTGGGGGGGGGGGTTGGGGGTACTGGGGATGGAACCCCGGGGCTTCTACCTCTGAGCTACACCCCCAGTCCTATTTTTATTCCTTATTTGAAACAGGGTCTCACTAAGTTGCGGAGGGCCTCACTAAGTAGCTGAGGCTAGCCACGAATGAATAATCGCCTGTATGTGATTATTCATCTTGTCATTCTGACTCAGGATTAAGAAGTAGAAATATGTGGCCTTGAGAAACAAAGGTAGGAGATATTTTAGTTATTTTTAAACCCTTAACTCAAAGCTACAAATATTTGTTACTCAGGCAGTTCTGTCATTTTAAAAACAGGTAATAATAATTTTTTTTTAATAGTACTGGAGATCGAACCCAGGGGCATTCTACCTCCAAGCTTTTTTATTTTTTTAATTTTACAACAGGGTCTCACTAGGTTGCTGAGAGCCTTGCTAGATGCTGAGGCTGTCCTCAAACCTGCGATCCTCCTGTCTCAGCCTCCCAAGTACTTGGATCACAGGTGTGTGCTGCCACACCTGGCTGCTTCTATTACTTCCCCAAATAGTAGCTATAAGTCACTTTATTTCTCTGGCTAAGTCCCATAAGTTATGTCTCTGTATCAGCAGAAGCCAGTGTGTCTCATCTCCACCCCCCCCCCCATTCTGTTGGGATAGAGAAGGTAGAGAGAATGCAGGCTCCTCCACACTCAAGGGTAGTCGATGAGGCTTCAAAGTCAAAGTTTGTTGTTAGAGTTTTATTCCACCTCTGCCACCTTGGCTCTACTGCATATTTTTAAAACTAGAAAATATTAAAAAATGCAGATCTTAAACATTTTTATTAAGTCCAGTAATTATCTCATAAAAGTTTATAATATGTGAGGATGTAATTACATATTCTGCCTGTGAGGAAGCCTGTATATTATAAACCAAAGGCACTGACATCCCTTCTGTTGGACTGCAGTGCTTTTGAGATGCTCTGCAACGCTGATTTCAACACCATTGCAGGCCCTATGTAAGTGTAATTCATTTGGAGAAAGTATTTATGGTAAAAATTAGGTAGCGTGAATCTTCATGTTGTTATTTTACATTTGGCCATAAGAGATGGTAGGATGAAAAAAGTAATTATTAAAAATGAGGCTACTTCCAATGTTAAATGATGTGTTTAACTGTTAGTCAATAAACAAGCAAGAGCCTATGCAGCAACCGCTTTTTGAATGACACATTTGCTGAACTTGGGAAACATACTCTTGTCAAATTTTTTGGTCATCTCCAAGAGGCTTATCAGCAGTAACCTAGCAGGTTCAAATAATTCACTTCGGTTGATCTTCATAGCTTTTGAAACTATATTGTAAAAGGCATTAGGCCGGGTCATGGAAGGAGCTTTGTGGTGTCTGACTGTTCGATGTTTGTTACACCAAGACTTTCCTTTTGGTTGTTTTTCAAAGGAATGCTGCATGTCCTCACGGGCTCATAGATTGCTTCATCACCCGCTTGCTCTAAGGAACCACATGTGGGCGTGTAGCCCATACTCCTTCACGGCGTTTCGGCCCTTTCCTCCGTCCATTCAGGAAGTATACTTGTTGGGGAGAGTCTTACCATTTGCTGAGCTGAGTTAGGTTTGGTATCGAGCAGCCGTCTTTATAATAAACAGAAGTTAGTCTTAGGAGAGTGCTCACTAAAGACCAGAAGGTCTTAACCAACGTATTTAATGTAACATGGGAAGGCAGGTCACGTTGAGCTATGGACCACTCATAGATCAAGCATAGCAAACGGGCACTGTAAAATGAGGCAGTAATATTTATTCGGTGGCTTCTAACTTTATTCATCGTCCCCACACAAAGCTACACTATTGTTTGAAGGTAATTTTGATCTGCCATAAATAATTTGGTCACCAGTGTTGAAGATGACTTAAGAATATATTTCTTAGATGTTTTTTATAAAACTACTTCCCTTTACATACCTCCCAGTTTGGGGCTGGGGCTCCCTCGTTTCCCTCAGAGTACCATCGGGACTTAGGCTGTTGAGCTTGGGCTCCGTAGCTCTCGTTATGTCAGCGTGTTTTACTGCTCCCAGGTCGAGAGCAGCTGCAGAGGCGAGCGCTGGTCCTGCCTCCTGCTTTCTTCTCGCAGGGATGGCAAGCACTCTCGGGTTGGCCTCGGAGGGTGTTTTTAAATGGAAAGGTGGCATTCTTTTTTGCTTTTTCTCACTTATTTAATGTATCTGTGCTTTTTAGAAAGCATAGTTAGTTTCTTAAGAAGACATGTTACACTGGGAACAAGTCGACTTGAATTCTGATTGACGGGTGAGCTGGACACCTTTTTCCTGAAGTCACGTGCTCCGTCCAGCTCAGAATGGCCAGTCTTGAAGTTAGCTACGCTCACATTGATTAGATACAAGATAGGGTCGGAGTCGATGGCCTTACTCTTCAAAAATAACACCACAGAAAGCCGTGGCAAGAAGTAGCTCTCTTGATTTATTCTTGAGAAAAATACTGAGAGCGGCCTGCTAATCCAAACTGAGCACTGCTCTCCTACACCTGTGTATGTTAGGACTTCGAAAGTGCTCAAGCAAGAATTTTTTAAAAGCTGTTTAGGTTTTGTCTTTTTCTTTTTATAATTATATTTGTCATCAATTAATGAGCCTTTTTTTTTTTTTCCCTTGGTGGTACTGGTATTGAACCCAGGGGCAGTCTACCACTGAGCCTTGTTTTTTCTTTTAGAGACACGGCCTTACTAAGTTGCTCAGGCTGGCCTAGAACTTGTTACCCTCATGCCTCAGTCTCCTGAGTCACTGGGATTACAGGTGCACACTGCCATGCCTGGCTGAGTTGTGTAAATATCTTAAATGCAAAATGTGATGCCCTTTGGATACTATTTATCTTTTAAGTGTGAAATATATTTTATTCTCTTTATGTTGATTATATATAGAAGTATACATTATTTTTAAAGGTCCACTTCCAATCTGTTACAAAAATGTAATTCTTCCTTTACTAAGTATTAGGTAAAACGTTAATGATTATTATTTGGAGGCAAATGCTACTATAGTTCTATATGAATTTAAACTGCAGTATATTTGCACTCAAATTATTCTTTGGCAAAGAATTTTCATTTTTCTCAAAAGAATATTTTTGTGTCATGCTAAACTGTATACCCCTTTTCAGCTTGTATTGATTGTGTGTATGTGTTGTATGAGTTCTTTTTTTCTTCTGTCTAAATTCTGTTACACTAAGTAGTGTTATATTTTCCTTTTTAAAATATGTAATGTTTAAAATTATGGGAAATATTTAATCATCAAATTGTACCCTCCAGATGATTTACTGAATTGGTTAACAGAGTTAAACTAAATATAGACTTAATTTATTAAAATTATTAAATTAGGAGAGTTTTACATTGTGTCTGCATGAAGGTATGCTGCCCTGCACTTAGTTGGTAGGGTAATGTTTGCTCAGGAAGTACAAGTAGGGATTGTGTTCAGAGTTGAATTGCTTGTGAAGTTTGGCCAAGACTGGGTCATCATTTGGAACGACTCATCCCAGCGGTTCTTCACACCGCTCCCTCGCTCCAGGACCCAGCAGCTGTCTTCCTCTTCTCCAGTTTTATCTCTAAATTGGAGTAGATAATGCAGCTTGCTATTCCTAGCTGACAGAGATTGTGGGAATCAGATGTGCTGGTGAATGTTAAGTGCTTGCGAAAGGAATGCACGCACATGGAATTGCAGGTGTGCTACTCACTTTGCGGCGTGGTCAGCTCCAGCGTGCCTCCATAGGCACTTAGTGCCGCCCGCTCGCCAGGCACTCTCCTGTGTGCTATATGCATGTGAACTCACCTGGTTCTTAAACCCTGTAAACTAGGCACTATCATTCTGTTCATTTTACAGATAGAAAATGACACACAAAGAAGCTAAGCATTCTGCCCAAGAGTACACAGCTGTGCGTGCCGGGCCAGGATTGGAACCCGGCTGGCTCCAGAGTCTTAACCCAATGCTATCTGGATGACAGAGACTTAGCTCAATAGGCTGCTGCTAGCTGGTGGAACTTGTCCTACTAGGTTCTGAGGACAGCCTGTGTAAATTTCATACGATGGTGAGGTATTGAGTTCACCGCACTCAACATCCATCACTCCAGTTTTCAAAAAAAAAACAATCCAGCGTTAACCAGTTCCAATCAATAAGACATACATTCGTGGTATTGTGCAAGTATGTGACAGCACCAGCTTGATTTGTTAGTAAAAGATCTCTCTGACATCATTGATTCATGGCGCGTTAATGCCCGGAGAGATTTTCTCTGTGTCTGTAGCTTTCATGATAGTGTGAAAAGTTTCTTCTACTAGTAATGACGCTTAAGTTTGCATGCTACTGTCTTCTTAATGATTAGTACATCGATAGATTATTAGTCAATGTCATCTGAAATATAGTATAAATTGTAAAGTAAATAATAAACAGTTAATTTGAAATCTCTTTAGCCCTATGTATTACCTGATATTGAGCAAAGTTATAGTAGTGAGACCAAGATTATTTTGTTTTTATTTTGAAAGGCCTTCAGTATGCAGCCTTTCCCCAGGACAGCAACCCCAAACAAGGTGAACTGATTTTGTACTATGTTATTTTACTTTAATTCTGCCTTTTTTTTTTTTTTTTTGTAATACATTTCTATCTTACTTTAGGCTAGCTTAGTTAACTCTTGTGCTAGACTTGTTAAAACCATACTATCTTTCCATTGCTTCTAGTTTTGAATTCTGTGCTAGTAGGTTTGCTTTCTTATTCTGAAGTGGCATTTCACACATGCTGTTAACCAGGCTGTATCTAGAGGAGCTGATGACATCTAGTGGAATCCCACAAAAATGCAAACTTAGTTTTTTGGCACACATGATAGGATGTTAGTCAAAAAAACACTAAACTATATAAATGGTTCCTTTTCACTCAAAAAACACATCATAGGCAATCTGGCCTATAATAACATGCCCCTATGATTTATACCTCAGAAAAATCTTCCTGGGTTCAGAATCTGATGACCTTTGAACTTTTGCATGTTTTACATATTCTAAACAGCCATTGCCATGATTAAAGGATGAACAGCCTGCCTTCCCCAACCCAGTTTTTCTTTTATGTCAAATGATGGAGTTGTATGCCATTGTATAGACATATGTCCATTTTTTTTTTTCTGCACTTTGCTTTATTTAAATCAGACTTTCATTCTAAGCGTAGTATTCAGGACACATTGAAGACAGCCATGGTCATCTAGGTTTCAGAGGTGGGATGGGGGAGGCAGGGGTGGAAAGGAGTCAGAAGTAATATGGAAAGGCTAGATAGAGCTGCACCCTCCTCCCCATTCTTAGTCAACCTGGACACTACCATTTTGCCCAGCACATGAAGATGCCTCAGCGTACAAAATTCAAATGATGAAAGCTGGCAGTTTCTCTTATTAAGATTGAGTCAAATATAATCCACCAAATCCTTTAAGATATTTCTAAACACTTATGAAAAATGTATGAAATTGTTTTAATCTTGGAAAGATTTATATTTAATTAAAAAGAAAACAAAGCACTTTCTTTACCTCCACAGAAAACTAACATGTGGTTAAAGATTTTCAAAACAAAAATTGAAGTAATTGAAGTGCAGTGTACCTAGGAGCTATCTGAAACTCACACGCCGATGACTGCTGTTTTACTACAGCCAAGCACCACACACACGCATGGTGTCCCGATGGTGCCCCGATGGTGCCCCTGGGCATACTTTGTGGAGTCAGGTCTTTCCCACCATGCACACAGTTTTATGCAAAATCAGTATTTTATGTCCAAACTGAGTTTGCTGAGTGTACGAATCTGCAGCAAATACGTAAAAATAATCATTTCCTTTTTCTTCACTAGTTTGGTTGATAAAGGCCCCTAGTTACTTAAGAGAGTTTACATTTCTCCAGCATTTACTACTGTGGCTTTGAGTGTGAGCTGGAAGACATAGGTTTTGGAACATTAGTGATTCTCTGCCCTTTTGAAGGACTGACTAGAGGCACTCAGGGTCAGGCAGCAGTGTGAACCCATTTCCTAAAGAAGTTACTGTTCACCGAGAAGCCCATCTATTGGGAGAGTATTGACATCCAAGAGAATGAGAAAGCCGCTGTACCTCGGACACAGCTGCTGTAGACAGTGACTTGGAGAACAAAGGATGACAGCGGAGCCCAGAGTGGCAGGTCAGGCTTATGCTGACTGTGGATGTCCCCTCGTGGCTTTGGCGACCACGTCTACAAAAGAAGGTTGAGAGCTCATCCACCACTCCGTTAGTGAAAGCTGAGAGTGATGTTTATAAGGAAAGACTCCTAGAGGAAGAGAACTTGTAACCGTCTTGTTTATGCTTAATGGCGGTACCAAGGGGTGTGGTAGTAAGAACACATTGGGGAGGGCCTGCATACCTGCAGTCAGATTCTTTTACACCTAGGGATAGCCACATCACAACATCAGCCTACTTCTTTTATTTTCTGTGGTTAATCTCCTTTGGGACAATGATTAAACCTTTAGTTTCACATTTTCAACCTATTTTTCCAAATTCAACAGACCCTGAGAATTTGGCATCCTATCAGAACATGGACATTCTGGGTAGTGGTTATTTTCAGTAACGCATCCAGTACCATGGATGAGAAGTAAGAATAGTGAGCATCACCACTGGTTATTGTCCTCTGTTCCCACAGTGTGCCAAGAACTAATGTAATTTTTAAAAAGCAACACAAAACGAAGGTTGGTTTGTTTGAAATGCTAAGGTACAGGTTGGTTGGGGGCACTCAGGTTACTGAAGAAATTATTTCTTGGATCATATTTTAAAATGAAAGACACATCAGAACTGGGATTGGCTTTGGATTTGTTTCATTTTGGGCTGGTTTGCTATCAGATCACCTTAAGATATTTCTGAGTGTTTATACTGTTTAGGAAAGAATTTAAATTTTAAAGAAGTAAATTTTTTGGGTATTCTCCCTCTTGTTTTAACACAGTGAATGTCTAAAATTGTTTATAATGCCTAACTTCTGATGGACTTCAGTTTCAATTTTGTTCTTAGTCATTGCAGATATTGACAAAATGTCATACGCAATTATTTTGTATTTTTTGTAGGACTGGGAAACAGAAAATCATGACTGGTATTGTTTTGAATGCCATTTGCCTGGAGAGGTGTTGATATGTGACCTGTGTTTTCGTGTGTATCATTCCAAGTGTTTGTCTGATGAGTTCAGGCTTAGAGACAGCAGTAGTCACTGGCAGTGCCCAGTTTGCAGGGTGAGTACCTACGAGCTTTCCTGTGCTGGTCAGAGGGTTGGAATTCATTAACAAGAGCTGCAAAAAGATGCCCCAGGTGGTCTTGCAGGTGAATGGATGAAGCCCTGGGGGGTGGGGGTTGTCTATGGAAATGATCATAACACACACAGCATGCATGATGGACATCACAGGACTCATGCCACATTTCAGGCTGTGGATTTTAGAAAGTTTTAATCACTTAAAAATATACTGTCCTCTTCCTTTATACCTGCCTCTAGGTTATGTGACTGCTTTAATGGGTAGCCTTCCAAAATAAGAGACACGATACCAAGATCTACTCAATAATTACTTTACTAGAAGCTGCATGATTTATGCTATTAAGAAAACACATTAGCAAGACACACACCGTCGGGAGCATTCTTTATCTACTTCCCATTTTATATTCACATAATATTGCCTTTATTTTTGTCATCTTGCATTAGTTTATTTTTTGCTGATGTTTTATTTGGAGGGTGGAGGGATGGAGCAGCGGTGTACAAAGAACTCTTAACTACTTCATTTAAGGCCAATATTTTACCCAGTAGGTAAAATAGGTACTTTCTACAATCGTTCATTCTCCTCATGGGAGAGTATACGCACTATGACTGTTGCCTGCAGAATGGAGTATGTCTGTGTACACGAGCGATGTGTGAGGACTAGGTGCGGCAACACATATGGCATTGATGTCAGTAGCACAGAATTATGGAATGGCAACCTCTGTTGTTTTGTATTTCTCATTAAAATACTCATTTGGAGCCATGCGAGTTGCTCAGAATACCCATGAACTCGGTTCATGAACATGTTTTATAACACCTGAGTAATTTAAATGTTCCAAAAAGTTTAGTTTGTGCAATTTCCCCCCTCGATGACATCAGTCAAAAGTTTCCTGCCCACACAATGACAAAATGTGAGCGAGAGCTGGTCTAGTGGGGTCTCATCTTCCCTTGGTGTGGCTTCGCAGGACCTAGGTCTACTTAATCTTACGACACCACTCCATATTTAACGTGCAGACAAAAGACAGTTCGGAGAGCATTAAAAGATAATGTTCAGATGATGTATCAGACAGATGCCTAAATGCCAGATAAGTGGTAATGATAAATCCCTAAGTGATAAAGTAAATAATGATAAATTTCAAAGTTTGAATTTGTCAGTATCAAATCTTAAGTTGTAGACAGGAGGTCTTAAAAATGTACAGTGTCTTTGTACAGACTTTGAGGTCTCAAAAATAAACAGTATCTACAAGAAATAAATGTAATTTGTGGTCTAAGTAGTCAAAAATTTGAGCAAAGAGTTGCACTAATATTCATATTTTATTCTCATGGATTTGGATTCTACATTTCAAAAGCAAAAATATCTCATGTTTCTTGCAAAAATGTCCACTTGAGGAAATAAAAAATTAATGAGATCTCAAAAATAAGAGCACAGGGGCAGTAAAAATACTAGAGAGAAAGAAAAAAAGAGGTATCCTCATTGGTCCATTTGAGGATCATAATGCAGATCCAAGAATTAGAAAATACTGTCTGGGTCTAATGTGTCTTTATAGCTTTTTCTCATTTAATATTTGGTTCTTATTTTTATAGTAAAGAATTTTAATAAAAACACTAATTTTTGAGGAGGGGTTAAACTTCATAGTAGATGTTTTTACATTTCTTATGCTAAAAGTGGAAATTGAACAAAGCCAGGAGTGGTGGCGCATGCTTGTAATCCCAATATTTGGGAGGATGAGACAAGACGATCACAGGTTCTCAGCCAGCCTCAGCTACTTAGTGAAGTCCTCTGCAACTTATTGAGACCCTGTTTCAAAATAAGAAATAAAAAATAGGGCTGGGGGTATAGCTCGGAGGTAGAATGCCCCTGGGTTCAATCCCCAGTACCACCAAAAGGAAAAAATAAAAAAAGAAAAGATATAATACTTCCATCAGAATTCACTACCAAGTTGTCTGGTTCTGTAAGTGTATTTGCTCTGGTCTTTTCTGAATAGATACATTTTTTTAAAGTTTCATAGTGTTAGTGACTCCCGCAGAAAGCCTGCCACTTTGGGTTTTTTGGGGTTTTTTTTTGGCTTTCTTTTGCTTTTGTCAGTATAGATATTTTTATGACCGAAGGATATAATTGTGCTTCCTGAAATGATGATGCAAGTTAATACAAAATCTGGATTTACACGTTCATTTTAGAGTCTGGGAGCTACTCTCTGGGAAGATTCCCAAAGCCGCCTTTTGAGGTTGAATATAGAGCATTTGACCTTGAGTGCTAAGACTTCCAAAGACATTAGTTATTTCTGTGTTAAGGCCATTCTAAAGTTTCAGTGTTATGTTCAGGAGAAAGATTAGCTGTTTCCTGGGAAAGAGTAGCAATAGCCTTGAAATTCTAATGCAGTTTTTAAATATCTCTAAGGGGAAGTTTTTGGTTGATTTTTAAAAACAAAGTGCCAAAACTTTGATCAAAGCCAGCTTTGATAACCTAACACAAGAGCGACTTGTCCGACCTGAACACCCTGGATCTAACGGAGCTTCAAGTGTAGAGGCTAAAACCTAAGAACTGATTTGGTTCCAAATCAGAATAACTTTATCCTCTATCTTTTTCTTCAATTAATGTGTGAGAAGAATATTAATTAAGTAGATAAACTAATAAGGAATTTTGAAGATAAGATGCTAGAACCAAATTTCAGTAAAGGTAAGAACAGTAAGTGGAAGCCGGTCACAACTACCTAACATTTCGGATTAAAGTGAGCTGTTTTCCAGCGTTTTGTGGTGATCAGAGGCTGGCTGATCTCACCCAGCCCGTCCCTCAGTGTGGGATGCCTGGGGGGCTCGTCCCCCTGTCATCAGCTGTGTCACCAGGCTTTACCTCAGACATCCTAACGTGTCTGGAGTATTTGGAGAGGACATTGAGGGTATTTTTCTCAGAATAACTTTATCAACCTACAAGAATCTTATCAAGAATCTTAGAACCCTGAGGACATTTCTTGGAATGTCTGCCTTTCTGAAAAAATAAGTGTAGTTTGTAGACACTGCCGGGCGTTACTGAAAAGTAGCCTGTGAATATGTTACTAGGCTTTCCTCTCAGAAGGATTAATGTAATGTTCAGTTTTCCACTCTTTACTAGGAACTTATTAATTTAAGAAAGAATTGAAGAATTATTATTTTTTTTTTTTCCAAAAAAATTGCTGTAGCCAGGTGTGGTGGCGCAGGCCTGTAATCCTAGTACTTGGGAGGCTGAGACAGGAGGGTCACAGGTTCAATTACCTGCCTCAGCAACTTAGTGAGACCCTGTTTCAAAACAAAAAATTTTTAAAAAGGACTGCAAGATGTAGTTCAGAGTGAGAATGCCCCTGGATTCAATTCCCAGCGCCCTCCTCCCCTTAAAAAAAATTTGCTGTAAAAACTTTTACATGACGTGGAAGAGGATTAAAAAAAAAAAAAACAATTCCTGGAAGCTTTATCACTTAGAGAATATTTTCAAGATTTCCCGTGTTTGTCTGTGTGTGTATATGTTTGTGTAACTTTATGTATGTTACTGGATACAGCTAGCTTGCTCTCACCAATGTCTCAGGCACCTTTTTTTTTTGTATATTTTGTGATTTAAAAGCGTGTACATTAGCCGGGCGTGGTGGCGCACGCTTGTAATCCCAGCATTTGGGAGGCTGAGACCGGAGGATCCGGGTTCGCGGCCAGCCTCAGCTACCTAGTGAGGCCCTCCGCAACTTAGTGAGACTCGGTTTCAAAATAAAGAATAAAAAATAGGGCTGGGGGTGTAGCTTGGAGGTAGAATGCCCCTGAGTTCAATCCCCAGTACCGCAAAAAAAAAAAATAATAATAAAATAAAATAAAATAAAAGCGTGTACATAATTTTAACCCATTCCCTTGTTGGTACACACTTACCTCATTCCCACCGATTGTGTTATGTCAAAAATCACGTCCCAGTTTCAGTGTCTGAAAAGCAGTTTTCTCATTTATTTCTGCATGAAACTGAATGTTGTATTATTTGAATTTTATTTTTCTGACGTGGCCATGAGTTTTCCAGGAACAAAAGGAGAAAATGATGTCCTTTTGTAAAAACAGGTTGTAAGAGTACATTTATGTAAAGAGAATCTTCATTGCATTTTTTAAAAGAAAGAAAACTTACATACATCTATGTAATTTTGTTTGGTAACTTTTGGGAGATCATTTCATTGAAATGGAATCTTAAAAGTACATATACATTTAAATTTTTGATGAAAATCACCAACTTGTCTTTCAGTAGATTATGCTCATAGCCATTTTAAAAATATTTCCCAACTTTTTGTTCCCAATTTGGGTAAAAATGGATGTTTCATTTAAATTTTGCTTCATTTTCTCGTATATTTTTCAAATCACAAAATCATTTCATCCTTTGGTGCCATGGTTAGAGGCGTGCATGCGTGTGTGTGTGTGTGTGTGTGTGTGTGTGTGTGTTCGTATCAGTTGTATACACAGTGTGGTCTACATGTTGCTGGCTTATAATCGGTGGTGAAAATCATGATACTGTTTCAGTGATAACGTCTGAGCAGTTTGTTTTTGTTTTTTTAATACACGGGCAAGATAATCTGTCACAAGAAGCCCCCAGCTGCCTGCGTGGTAGGGCCGCGCTCTCCCAAGGTCTCTTCCTCGGTGGCAGAAGTGTCTCTGCGCTGTCTGCCACGGGCCACTGACCCCGTGTGTCCACCCAGCCCTCGAATGTGGCTTACGGACTAAAGGGCTAGATCGCAGCTTCCACCAGCGGCGTGCAGACAGTGCACTTGCTAATCGCCCCTGCTGCCCCAGCAGAAGCATCTTTTGGTATAAAATGTTGGCCCCAGAGTGGCCTGGCATCTGTCTGCCCAGCAAGCCATACTTACATGCTTGGAAATACCTAAAGAACTGCTTCTGGGCGTGCACGACAGACTCTGGAGCTGGCACTGCACAGATCAGTGGCCATCATATCTGAAACTGTTGAGTTTGCCCTAGATCTAATACAAAATCAGAAGATAACTTTAGGGGGAAAACTATCGCAAAACAAGCGTCTATTTTTCAGACAAAGGTTCCTTCCAGGTGAACAGTGGAGACAGAGTTTGGTAGGGAGCCTGAGTTTCCTCCATCTTCTATTAATATGTTCATGTTGCTTCCATAAATGAATTTGGTTCTTATAACCTAAGAAGTTGAAGCTGCGCACGGCAGCGCACACCTGTAATCCTAGTACTTGGGAGGTCGAGATAAGAGAATCACAGGTTCAAAGCCAGCCTTGGCAACTTAGTGAGGCTCTCGGCAACCTAGTTAGACCTTGCTGAGGGTGGAGCTTGGAGATAGAATGCCTCTGGGTTCAGTCCCCAATAACACACACACACACACACACACACACAATCCTAGAGAGTTAAAGATTCATGTTCCTTACCCCCGTTTAAATCTAGATGAATGTAATTTGTATATTTTCACTACACTGTGTCTTCAGGAAGCAGAATTTAGGGAACTGAGGTGTGTGTGGTGTGCTTTTAGAGTCGGCGAGTCATGGAGGAAGGGAGGGGGGCCGTGGCTGTCTCCCTGTTTTCTGTATTTTGGCCTCTGAAGTGGACTACCACTCTGCTGAAACTTCTAAGAGTTTTACCTTAGGTTTTTTATAATTGTTTTAACATATAAAAACTTGTATCACTATTCTCTATGTCTAACAAATGCTGGGTTGCTTCATGTCCCATTCATGGCTTATTTTGTTATGACTTTTACATGAAAGGATCAATTTGTTACAGAAGATAGAGTAACCTCTGCGAGGTAATGGGTAGGGACATGGTATTCCAGAATGTCTTCAGGAACTCAAAAAACACTCATCCCTTCCCAGATTTCTCAGCTGATACTTTTCTGTTTAAGGATCACAAATTTGTCAGTCTACAAGTTACATGGTGAATTAGTTTAGCCCACTAATTATATACAGAAGCAGAAGAAAATATAGATAATGAAGTAAAGAGGAATGAATGTGGAGAAGTTGATTCATAATTTGGAAATATTTTGGTTCTACATCTCATCCAAAAAGCTCTCCCCTCCTGCTGCTGGCTCAGGTGGCTACCAAGGCCTGGGGGAGAGCGCCTCCTAGTGGTGCTCCCGCCCTGCAGGCAGCGGGCCTAAAACACCTCCCTGTGTCTGCAGCTTTTAAAATATTTACAATGAAGATAGAGATCTTGTAGGAAACTTAGTGCTCAAACAGAGGCATAAAGAAATCTGTAGAAAGTACTTAAAATTAGCTTTCAAGTTGGATGTGAAATCCCACGTTTTGTTTTTGGCTTTAGGCTTGTTTTTTTTTTTTTTTTTTTTTTTTTTTTTTTGGCACATGGTTGAAACCACACACATTAGGCAAATGAAAATGAAAATGAAAGCAACTCGTTCTGAGAGTCAGCCTGGAGTTGTATCAGGTGGGGCATGCCAACTCGTCGGTGTACACTTAGTAGAGAGTAAGTTAGCGGGAGGAGTTTGTGTGGTGATACTGCATTGCCAAGATAAGGGAGAAACTCATGAGGAAAGCTGTCTTTTGACAGTAGGGGTGAAATTCACTTCTGAATCCAGTGTTCCTGCTTGGGCATATGCAGGCAGCACAGCTGTTTCTAATTCCAGATGTAGAGCAAATGCTCACTTAGCGTTCTGCATGGAATGGGACCGAGGGCTAGGAGAAAATATTTCAAATGTAAATTATGTTTCCACTATGAAACCACGACTCCTCTTACTCCTTGGTCAGTCTTTATTAATGTGGCAAATTTATTAATATTCTCTCCCCAAAAGTAAGTACCTGTATTTTAAAGATATAAACAAATACAGAAGAGATACTAGATTTTAAAGTAAAATAGAAATTATTTTTCAAAATGATAGGCAATCATAATATTGAAAATAATAATATTAATCAAATGTTTTATAATTTTCAAAGACAACTGGGTCATATTTTTTTTTAACAAACAAAATTTAGCAAGATTATGTCTGAACCAGGTATTTTATAAAGGTTTTGCTCTTCATCACAGACTTAGCAAAAGGAAATAGCAAGAGCTAGATAGGCAGTGACACATGTCACCCTCCTTACGCAGAGAACCAAGGGCCACTGGTGCTCTGGCACAAAGAGAAACACGAAAATTATTTGCAGAAAAGAATAGGAATTCCAGCCAGGCATGATGAGGCACGCTGGTTATCCCAGTACTTGGGAGTCTGAGGCAGGAGGATCCGGGTTCAGGCCAGCCTCAGCTACTTAGGCCCTCTGCAACTTAGACTCTATTTCAAAATAAAGAATGAAAAATAGGGCTGGGGGTGTAGCTCAGAGGTAGAACATCCCTGGGTTCAATCCGCAGTACTGAAAAAAAAAATATATATATATATATAGAAATTCCACTGAGGATATATTGTCTTTGCCTTTGCAGTCTTATTCTTTCTCTGAAGACTGTTGATATATAAAAAGGAAGAGGAGCAGTAGATATGAATTCTGTGCTCCATAAAACTTGACATCCTTTTCCTATAACCAAATCCTTAGAGCAAGCCACCAAGGAGCTTGAAGTTACAGTAAAAGGGGCGTGAACAGCCAGGTGTGGTAGTGCACACTTGTAATCCCAGTTCTTGGGAGGCTGAGACAGGAGCATCCCAGGTTTGTAGCGAGCCTCAGCAACTTAAGTGACCCTGTTTCAAAATAGGGCGTAGGGGCATAGCTCAGAGATAGAATGCCTCTGGGTTCAAACCCCAGTGCCAAAAAAAAAAGGGGGGGGATGCATCAGTATAGAACAAAATTCTCTACATGCTAACATCTCTTTCTCTGTAGTAGCTAATTATATTTTAGCCGTGTGTGTGTGTGTGTGTGAATCTGTGAGTGTAGTCAATATAGAAGCGCCTGGGGCTTTGTGGCCTGTAGAATTAGTTTGAGAGATGCCTCAGTAGTTAAGTCACTGCACGCAGATGCCTCAGAGCCGCTCTCGAGCTCTGGACCTCGGTCTACGCGCGTTGACCTCCGTGAGAGAGGAAGGCTGACTCGTAGAAGTTAGTTAGTAGAGATGCAGCTCTGGGGGCCTCGGTGCTGTTTTTCCATGTGCATGAGCAAGCCTTGAAGCACGCTGTGTCAGTCACCGCAGGGTTGGTGTGCTGACCGGGAGTGGCTGCGGGCGACAGTGTCTTCGACAGTGTACGCCACTCAAGAGCTCACCGGCAGATATTCTCAGTAGTTTGAACTCCAAGTTCCAACATGAGAAGCCATGTTTGTCATAATTTAGAGGACATCTAAAACTTAAATATAACTTCTGTTAAGTCGTTAGAAAAAGAAAGGAAAAACTGTTGTCAGAAACTCGAGCGCAGGGAACTCTTGCCAGGTGTGCTGCAGGACGTGGACTGGAGCTCGAGGTGAGGTTGCCCACCCGACGCGCAGAAGTGGGTTTTCCACGGGCGCCTCGCCCTGCCCCCCTGCTCTTGTAAATGAGAGTCGATTCCGGTGTGCCAGTACTGGGCGTGAAAAGATTGAATATGGGTTAATTTTTACAAAATAGTTCTAGAAAAGGATTCCCACAGGTGGGCTGTGTCCCTCTAGGTGGTTTGCGGGGAGAAGGTAGGTGTGGGCCACTATCACCACTAGACCAGTTCTGCTTTTACAGTCTCAAATGTTGGTCATCTGTCTACCTGCCTATCTCTCTATATAAATTCTCTGATCTGTTTGTTATTCATGCATCTACAGAATACTTCAGAGCTTCTCGATTTCCATAGCAACAGGCAATTTATGTGCACATAAAATTCATTTTGATTCCTTTGTGTTCTGTGATTATGATTACAGAAGAGATCTTGTAGCTTTTAATTTTTAAAACATTATAGGTAATTTCCATGCAGATTAGTGTTTATCCAAATAAGATCCAGGGGCTACCTGTACCAAGTCACCTGGTGTATGTGTTTGAAAAATCGCCTCTGAGGGCTTCCTCCAGTCTCTGGGATGAGGCTCAGGAATCTGCATCTCCAGTAAGGATCACACATGGCCGTGTGCTCGCTGGCTTTGAAGAGAACTGTGTTAGAATTCAACCATGGAGGGCAGGGGAATGTAGCTCAGTGGTAGAGCACTGGCCTAGCACATTCAAAGCTCTAGCTCAATCTCCAGTTACCACCAAAAAGAACAGAGGTCAACAGTGGATATTTAGGTGTTATAGCAATGAAATGCCTCTTTATTAGAAGTAAGCAGAATTACTTATGGATGCATTGGCGTGAATAACTTTCACATTTTGGGGGAATCCTTGTTTGTTTCTGAGGTGCTGGTGACAGAACCCAGTGGGCGTGCTAGGCAGGCGCTCTGCCACTTAGCCGTGCCCTCAGCCCAGATCCTCCTCCTCTTGAATTCAACTACATGGAACAATGTTTCTAGTAGGAAATGAAGCTGTTTAGTAATGATTACCATCATTTCAACTGATATTTATTGAACATATACTGTGAACTGGTTCTGTACAAGGCCATCACACTGCAGCCATTTTGGACCCTGTTTTCACAAAACTTAGAGTCGAGACCAGGGTCAGCTTTTGCTTTTGTACTGCCCATGAACTAAGAATGGGCTTTCATTTTTAAATTGTGAAGAAAAAAGACAAATAGTAATTTTGTGACCGGTATGGAAATGATAATCAAGTTTGTGTCCAAGAGTCTTATTAGAACACAGCCACACTGGTCACATCTGTGTTATGTATGACTTTTGTTTCGCTACAGCAGTCGAGTTACTTAATTGAGATAGTGGCCAGCTACATGGTCACAAAACCTATAGCACTTACCATCTGACCCTTTCCAGAAAAGTTTTGTCGGTCTCTAGTCAGTATGATACGGAAGGAACATTCTAGATAGTGGGAACCCATAAGAAAGCTTAAAAGCCATGTCTTGTTTAATCTGAGTTGGAGATCTGGGCATGGTGAACTCTTATGACTTAAACATGGGTACCTGGATTTCTGATTTTTCACTTCTTTCTTTGGGATATTTGATGCATTGAAATGATTTCCACAACTTTATTCTCGGTCAAAATGTTTCTATGACTGAAAAGTTGGATCACTAGGAAGAATTGAAAATTGAGATCAGTAAAGGCATTTAGTCCAGAATGTTCCTTGGGCACCATTATTAGTACTCAATTATGGATCAGCAGTTGCTTATAACGTCTTCCCACCAGAAGCACTCTAGGGCACCCGTGTGGCCACACAGCTCGATTCCTGTGGCCGCTGTTGTTCTACCTGAGGCATCTGAGTTGACGTTACCCAGCAGCTCTGTAGCTGGCTCAAGGACCCCTTGCTCAAGGTATATAAATCTGAGCAGCACTTGGTTAAAAAGCAGGATGCTAGGTTTTCTAGAAGTAGTATCTGAAAGTAATATTTTGAAGGTATTTTTGGGAGGTTTGTGCCTGGTAACGCTGGGAGGAGGGTGAGTTCTGCTCATTTAGCCGTGCTTCCGTGCACACCTTGCTGAAATCCTGTTTCCAGGAACAGAGCTTCACTTTATATTGCACTTAGAAGAAAAGAGATGCTCTGGCGCTGAGTAAACCTAAACATCACACAAAATCAGGTCTTCATCCTCTGTTATCTACGGAGTGTTGTGGAATTAATGCCCACAGCCTGACTGCTGTACATTCATAGTCTTCCCCAAAATAAAGATGTCGCTGAACATGGTACACCAGACTAGCAATTCACTTAAACATGTTTAAGCAGGCAAACCAAGATTCATGAGAGCATGGAACAGCCGTAATTAAGTGAGAGCAGGACTGCAGAGCTGTATCTGAAGCTGGGTATCACAGGGGCCTCGGTGTACAGCTGCCTGAACCTAACCAGAGTATGGTTTCCCAACTGCTGCATAGCATTGCAATATTTTGCTTTTTGTTTCAGAGAAAGAACAATCTAGCCGGGATGTTTCATCTGTAATGATATTAGTTATATATGTGTTCATTCAGGTTCTAGTAATGCAGTTTTTCCCATAGAGAAGCACTGCATCGCTTTATTGTGTAAGGATCTGAAGCCAAGAGCACTTGGATTGAAGCTAACAATGAAGTACACCATAGGTGCATGTTGGAAACACAAAAAAGTGCTCTTACACAGGCATGGGGTGTGTAGCAGCCTGGAGATGACAGTGTGGGTTTGTACAGTTTGTGGTGACACTGTGATTTCTCAGATTGTGATTTCTCAGATGATGGCAGACAGCCTGGAACTAATCCCTCTGATTGACCCATTTGAGGGGGAGCTTTTTGCAGGAAGGGCCAGAGAGGAGGGTACTGCTGCCCTGTTTAATTGACAGATAGGCTGGGCATAACATTCACTAAACATTAAAATTATGTTTCAGCACCACATAAAGTGTTGGCTGTATATTTCCTCTGAATAACATGTTAATATTTCATAGAAACATAACCTCACTGCTAAGATCACAAGACTTCTAGCCTGGTGTGGATTGCTCTTATATCTAGATTTACACAAAATCTTAACTTCATGGTGAGATTGATTTTTAAATTCAGCAATGCTTTTAGTGTACCCAAACTGTTTTAGAATTGACGTGATAGTAGGGCACATAGCTAGAAGGTTTGTTTATTTTTAGTTCTCCCTTCTTAAGAGAATATAGATTTTTCTAAGTGCTAAGAAGTAAGCGGCCATGCCTGACACTCTTACATAACTCTTCTCTTCCCTACATCGGACAGCACAGTGAATTGCTTATTCAGTATAGAAAGCACTGCGTCGAAGGATGTCCGCGCTGTTAAGGACATTTGTCCAAAAGCATTGACCAAAAGCTGGCTGAGCCCCCCGCCTCTGAGCTCCTTCTGCGCTCCCTCTGGGCAGCAGTCTGGGCAGTGGGAGGAACCGGCTGGCGGTGCTCAGCTGCGGTGTGCGTGAGAGCCACCGGGAATCCTCACCACAGAGGCTCTCGGGTGTGTAAGGGTCACGGGTGGGATGACTGACTCTCCTTAGCCTTTCTACGGTGCATATATATTTCACATCACCTTGTACCATAGTATATGTAGTTTTTGTTAGTTCCAAGTTTTTAATTAAAATCCCCAGATGGGGATTCAGCTCAGTAGTGGAGTGGTAGAGCACTTGCCTTGGTATGTGGGCTGAGGCCAAGGGTTCGATCCCAAAAGAAGACAAAAAAAAAAAAAAAAAAAAGGCTATCCCAGGCCACTGCAGAAACAAATGTACTAACTAGACATTTATCTTAAAGTTCTGTGCGTCTCTAAGCAATGCATATGGCGAAATACTATATTTGTAAATTACTTAAATTCTTTATTCCACCTTTAATATGGCTGTGCTATTTATCTGAAGTTCAATTAAGTGCAGTTGTTCTTTTTTTTGGTAAAAGGAGAGGGAGAAAGAGACAATTCTCAATCTATATCAGCTCCCCCTCCCCAAAGACTGTAACCTGGGGTCCAGGAAGATTCATTGCATTTTAGATTTCATAGCTATGTCAGTGGTACTCAGTCTGAACCATATATCAAAACCATCAAGAAATTAGCAAGTGAAAAGGCACAGGTTTTCCCTCCAGAAATTCCAGCCCAGATGCTTAGAGCAATGCCCAACAGCAAAAAGTGTCCTCATGTCTTTGGTGCATGGCCATGGTTGATTAAAACAAAACAAATGAAAAGCCCTGCTCTGTAATTGGCCTAGAGTTAGAGGCTGTGCGCACAGGTAATACAGCTAACTAAGGAGCAGGGTGTTGGTTGTGTCTGTGCATTGCTAAAGAATCCAGGCAGAAACCCAAGTGGAAGGAAGCTTGAAAACGGAGTATGTGAGGTTGTTTCTAGATGTTTCGGATTTCTATCCAGACATTTTAATGTAAACAGTTCATTCAAGCCTTAGATAAAAATCCTGTTGAGAAATACTTTTATTTTCCTCTACTTGTATTTAGCACATTAAAAGACGTCCTGTGTATAAATAAAGTTCTTTGGGTAGGAATTATTTTATTGGGGTCTGAAAAAGTCAAAGCGTCCCTTAAAATAGTGGCCAGACGTCCGCCTGGCTCCTTGGTGGGACCTGGTTTCCTTCAAGGCTCCCGAACTTCACCTTTGCTCCCAAGCTGTGCGGCGTCTCTACCTTGACAGAGTGACTAGGAATGCTTGTTCTGGTTTCCTCGCTTACTACAAATGACATAAAAGGCAGGATCCAAGGTTTTCTTTTTCTTCAAGTTAGATTTTTTTCCTAGAGATAAGTTGAAGAACCTAATTAGCTTGTAGGCCAGATTAATAGAAATGGGAGTTATTACTGAATAGATCCACAGCATTTTAAAATAGGCACGTTAGTGTGCAGCTGCACTATGCATAATTCATGGGACATGGATTTTTAAAACATTCCTTTTTAACAAGGAATAATGCTATATTGAAATTCTCTACTCAGTATTCAATATTGCTAGTTTAAAATGTTCCCTAAAGGACTTTAGTCATTCATTTTTGGTATAACTAATGATTATCCATTATATCTATTATTTTTATTTTTTGTGTGTGTAATACTGGGGATTGAGCCCAGGGGCATTCTACCTCCACGCTACACTCCCAGCCCTGTTTTATTTTTATTTTGAAACAGGGTCTCACTAGGTTGATGAGTCTCACTACTTGGTAAGGTTGTCCTTCAACCTGCAATCCTCCTGTTTCAGCCTCCCAAGTACTGGGATTATAAGTGTTTACCACCATGCCCAGCTCATATCTATTATTTTTATATGAAAATTAAAGTTTTTAAAATAACAAAAATAATTTATCACTTCTAAAGTATTATGGCAAGCCCAGCATATTTAACAGTCCCACCTTGTAACATTAAATACTATTTCTGATATGTAAATTATCAAAGATTTCTCTTAAATGTTGGAAGTAGTGTGCCTTTTAATAAAATCTTTGCATATTATCCTTTATAGATAATTTTTACATGAATTTGGACATAGGAATGGTCGGACTTTATATGTGGCCTCTTCTTTCTTTCACAGAGCATTAAGAAGAAGAATACAAACAAGCAGGAGATGGGCACGTACCTGAGGTTCATCGTCTCCCGCATGAAGGAGAGGGTGAGTCCCGCAGACAGAAGGAATCGTTCACAAGCCCCAGAAACACATCCTGCTCCGGCTCCTTCGTTCACAGTTAATGGCTGAGAAGTAGCAAATATGAAGATAGCAATGAGGAATGTGAAAAACACTGCTATCCTATTTCTTTTCTGTGTTTTACACTAGACTAGTTTTACACTAGACAGTTTTACACTAGACTAGTTAGGTTTTTTTGTCTTTGTTTATAACACAAGCATTTTATCAGCTGCATTAGATTAAAAATACATTTACAATTTTCACTTCCCAAAATAAGCTTTATCGGCCGGGCGTGGTGGTGCATGCTTGTAATCCCAGCATTTGGGAGGCTGAGACCGGAGGATCTGGGTTCGAGACCAGCCTCAGCTACCAAAATAAGCTTTATCATTGGTTATTGCTATTAAGAATATTCCATAATAATTGGTCTTTCAATCAAAATTGAAGAAATATATGTATAAACACTTCACATTAAGTTTTGTATAAACATTAAGTTGTGTATAAGCACTTCACATTAAGTTTTAAAGCATTTGTAGGAGATTTATTTACTTATTTAGTCGTGTGGTGCTGGGGATGGAACCCAGGGCCTGGTGCATGTAGGCAAGCGCTCTCTCACTCAGCTAAACACTCAGCCCCAAGATTTCTCTTTAAAAGTAGAAAATATTTCGAGGTTAGGAATTGATGTCGCACCTGTCTCTCTGGCCACACTTAACACTGACGTGTCTGACAACCCCGCAGGCCATAGACCTTAACAAGAAAGGCAAAGACAACAAGCATCCGATGTACAGAAGGCTGGTGCACTCCGCCGTGGACGTCCCCACCATACAGGAGGTACGCGGTTCCTTTGATTTCCACAAGTGGAAGAAGAGCTTAGCACTGAAGGGATGGTGCTGGTTGCCTCGCTTTCCTTGAGAACACATTTTTTCCGCTTCTTTTTAACAAAGCAAGAAAAGGCATAGCTACCAAATGAAGCGTTATTTCTTGTGAGTTTCATGTACTTCCTCTAATGTAAATTCAGTGTCATCTTTTAAAAGGCTAGATTTTAAACAGCCTTTGGTTTCTTGATATTTACTGATGAAAGAAAATGCAAGCTAGCCTGGGCCGTCTGTGTTGATGTGGAAAGCACTTGTCACTGGATGAGTGTGCTTGCAGGTGACACTTGGAGGCAACACTTAGCTAGAGTCTTGGTGGGGGTTTGCGGGGTGTAGTCCCCCTTTTTGTTTTATTAATTGTTCCTTCAGGGTTCTATTGGTTCTTTCGACTATGGCTTGACCTTGAGGGTTGTAGGGGATCCCGGTAATGTGGGAGATGTCCCAGGTATGAAAGAAGGTTTTTCTTAGGCATCACTCCGGGAACAATGGATACAGTTCCCTGGACCGAAGGTCTGGTAGCCCTCCGATGCGCCCCCCCCCCCCCGGGGTAATGGGTCTGGGGGTTACCCCTCTCCCAGTTTAAAGGTCTCCCTTGAACATCAAACCGGGACTGACAATCCTTTTTCCAGTGGAACCCTTTTTTGCACCTGGGGCATGGCCTAGGCGGTTTAGACCCTCTTTCCATTTCGCCCTTGTGAGGGCATTCTCGCTTAAAATGGCCGGGTCTACCACATCCAAAGCAGGCACTGTTGGACTCTGTCTTTTCCCGAGGAGGGGAGGGTCCACCATTCCTCAGGGTAAACAGTTTCTCCAGCTGGCTGGTTTGGGCTTCTGTGTCCATGGTCAGCGCTGCTGCCCAGCTCCCAGGGGTTCCCACATCTCGGCGGTTATAACCCATTTTTCTAAGGAGCGCTCCCGTAGCCCAGAGCATGCTCTACGGTGGTCGGGGCTCATCCCTTCCCACACTGTCGTTTTTGTCACTTGATCCCGGAGAGGACCCGGGGGCATTCTCCTAGAGAGACTCTGTTGGACCCTGTCTATAAACTCTTCAGGGGGCTCCCCTGACTTTTGTACCAGGCCAGCGAGGGGTCCCCCAGAGGGACCTTCCTGGAGGCGCCTCCAAACTCCAAGGGCGCATAGCCAAACCTGCTCCTTATAAGGGGGAGACAGGGCGGCCTGAAGCTGCCCAGGAGAGAAGTCCCCGGATCCAGCAAGCTGGGGGTATGAGATGGGAACCTTGGGGAGCCTGGGAGTTTCTCTGGCCCTGCTAGTAACACTCATCTTTGTAATAGGCCATGAACTTAATAAAAAGAGAACCCGGGAGAACCGCCCTAGCTAGATCTTTCCAATCCTGAGGGGTGCATTGTTGGTGGGCGAGCCCCTGAAGGATAGTCTCAGCCCACGGGGAATTAGGGCCATCTTCGGTGACCACTTTCTGTAATTCCTTCAGATCAGATGGCTCCCACGGGTACCAACCCTGGGGCTGTTGAGGGGTACCAGCTACCTGAACGGGGTAAAGGTGGGCAGCAGGGGGGGAGCCAGGATACAGGGGACAAGGGGGAGGTTTAAGAGGACTGGGGGAGGTGGGGAAGCTTTGATGGACTAGAGGGGTATGACCCACCACATCGGGGAGCAGAGGATGCAAAGCAGTAGGTTGGTCGGGACCCCCAGGAAGCCTGTCCCTCGGAAACACGGCCCAACCGTCTGGCGGGGGAGTGGAGACACTTTGCCCTCTGCGGGATGATGGATCTCTCGGAGGGGGCAACCCTTGTGATTTTCGAGGGACCTGGAGACCTTGGGACTACCCTCCGACTCGGCCTTGTGGGTGGATGGGTCAAGATGGCCCCTGTTTCCTGTCTCAAACTGGCTCTCGCTTCCCGTTTCCCTCACATGTATAGACTCTAGGCAGGCCTTCAGGGTACCCAAGATCGGATAAAAGCCCGGTGGGGGCATAAGACACCCCAAGGCCTCCGCTCGCTTGGTGAGGTCCTCCACAGGTCAGCGCTCCGAATCCAGGGTACCACCTTTTCAGCTGTCTGCCACACCGATATTCTTTCACTTTCATCTGTGTCAATATGGTGGCACTTTAGAATGCCTTTCAGCCCTTCAAGGGCAATCTGTACTTCTTTTCCCGTTGCATTACCCATCCTAAGGGTTAACCAGTCCCCAAGGCCGTTTTGCCTACTCAGGGAGGCTACAAGCCAGGTTGGGGTAGGAGTCCTGGAACCGGGCAGAAACACCAGACGAAGGGCTCCATTTCAGGGCCAACCTCGGGGGTCTCCGGGGTCCCTGCCAGTTCCCCGGGGCGAGAGGAAGGCAGACCGGCCAAACACCAACACCACCAGGCAGGAGACAGACTCGTGGTGCAATCTCGTTTATTGAAGAAGCAGGAGGGCGCTTTATAGATAGGAGCAAGAAGGAGGAACGTGGGGTCCCAGCCAGTCAGGGCACTGATCACGCGCTGCGGTTAAAGCAAAGCGGATAGCATGTGCTTTTCACGAGTGCAGAAGTCCCTTGCCGGCCAAGCAACTCCTTTGCTGTCATGGGTGAGAGCGCTCACCTCGAATTAGAGCCCAGGTCCCTTTTGTGTGAGCTTTCCCTACACACACACCAAAAAACTATGAAGTCACTCTGGGACGTTAGTACAGGGTGTGCAGTGGTTACAGGAGTATCTGATCTGCCACACCACACCGTCCTACCGCTGATCCACTGAGGATCCAGGCGGGCGGCAGTGGCCTGGGGTGCAACCAGGGGTGTTGAATAAGAATGAAGCGGTGGTGGGAGTACCCAGCGGGCACCGAGTAATGCTTTTTTCTCAAATGGAGGAGGTAAGCCAGTAAGTTTGGGAATCGGTGCTTACGAGGAAGGCTGCACCTGGAGTTACTGGTTTCCTCTACACCTGTCCTGGGGTGGTCCTCATGTCATCCGGGAAGAATTCTGCCATGTCCTCACCTCTAGCCCTGGGAACGTGCTCCAGCCCCAGATCTCACCAGTAACGCTGCTGCGTTTGTCTTTGCCTTCTACAGAAAGTGAACGAGGGGAAATACCGCAGTTACGAAGAGTTCAAAGCCGACGCCCAGCTGCTGCTCCACAACACAGTGATTTTCTATGGAGGTTGGGCTTCTGCTTTTCTTTTGTGTGGAGTTTTAAAATGCTTTTTATATGCTATGATGAGAAACGTCTTTTATAGAACAGTACATTCAAAAAATTAATACTGGTACTATTCATGTTTATAAGAGATATACCTAAGACAATATATGTTGAGAAGAAAGTTAAGAACATTTAGTATAATAAGTACTTATTAGCAAGTAAAATTGATATAAAATGTTAATCAGAAAAATGTTCTAGGGAAAAATGCACCATTAGTAAGAGTATAACTTCTAATTAGAGAAGCACGTCTGTGGGACAACATACCTCTGTACAGGTATATAACAGTATTGTCCTAACATGTCTGAATGTTTATACATAGTATAAAAGTAGGTGCATTGTAATATATGTAAATATTTATATTATGCTATATGTAAAATAAATGATTTAAATATATACATATGCACAGAAATGAATTTACATAAAGGCAAAAAACTTAATCTATGCAGAAGTAATGTTAGAATTTGAATTTATTTAGTAATATAGCTTAAATATAATTCTTTAGCTGAAAGACTTTAACAAGCCCTTGGATTAATTCTGATGTCTCTCCATTAATATCTCACTTTACAAAGATGAGATGATTCTGCACCTAGAAAATGAGTGGCTGTACTGCTGAGTGAATTTTATTTTGCTGCCTGAACCTTATTTAAAATATGTCTCTGCTAAATTGAAAAAAAATGACTATACAAATCTTGATAGGCTTATGTTTCTAGATTCTTGAGTATAGGTTATATTTATCTTTAATTACAGCAGACAGTGAGCAAGCCGACATCGCGAGGGTGCTGTATAAAGACACGTGTCATGAGGTACGCTTCATGCCTAATAATTAAATGCTTGCTGTAGCCCAAATTTCAGGATTCCACTGTTATCTACGTTTTTATTATGAAATCCCCCCTTTTTTTATTTTTATTTTTTGCAGTACTGGGGACCTCCAACCCTATTTATTTTGAAACAAGGCCTCATTAAGTTGCTGAGGCTGGCTGAGAACCTGCAATCCTCCTGTCTCAGCCTCCCAAGTACTGAGATTACAAGCGTGTACCACCATGCTCAGCTGCTACCTCCTTTAAACCTATTTTCATATTTGACATAAATGGGAAATTCAAATATGGGAGAAAAAAAATTTCCGGCAAAATTTCAAAGGGAAATCCTGGGAGTTAGATTTAATTACTAAGTTAATTTTAAACTCCCTTTAAGAGCTGTCAAATTAATGAGATAATACGTGTGTTTTGCACCAAGCAGAATAATCCTGCTTTGAATGAAGGGACATTTTCCTCCCTCCTAGTCAGGCCGAAAGTTCATATTTATACAACAAATGGAATATGTTTAAGGAAGTATTGTTTCTGGTCTTATTTGAAACGCCTGCCTGTTAACTATATTATCTTTGCAAAAGTTCAACTTTTATAAAAAATGATTTCTTCATAGTATCTGGGTACGGGGCTCCTACTCATGGAGCTGTCTTCTGAAGAGACTGGGGAAGGGAGACCATGGAGATGGTTCTAGAGGAAAGCGACAGGAGCTTGTATTCCTTACTGAAAATTTTGAGTTTAAAAGATTTTATAAAGAGCAAAGTTCAAGACTATGTAGGTGAAAATGTTAGTCTATGGGAATGTGCCGTATCTCGTTGATGCAGATGTTCTGTAGGCTAAAACGGTTGCTTCCTTTTTCAGCTGGATGAACTGCAGCTTTGCAAGAATTGCTTCTATCTGTCAAATGCTCGTCCTGACAACTGGTTCTGCTACCCTTGCGTATGTGAATTTGTGCTTTTATATAAGCGTGTAGTGTACTGCCCTTCAGTAGTTTGGTTTGCTCAAAGATTATAATCCCTAAGCATTTTGTTTATATATGGCTTTCATGAGAATGAACTGGAATAGGGGGGAAATGGGATCTTCTTTATTCACTTCTGACCTTAAAATGAGGTCTTTAGTAAAACTAACCACTGGCTGCCTCAATGAAGAGAATTTCAATTCTTCTTTGACGAGAGGCCTCAGGGCTATGTGTTTCTCTGGCTGGACAGCTTTCCCGTAGGTGACACGGTTCTACTGGGGTGCTGGGACTATGCACAGCATCACTGGTGACATAGATCTTGTGACAGTGGAGTCTGGGTTAGTAGGTCCTTGTAGGGCCTAAAATTCTCCCAGGTGACACGTGCTGGTCCCTGGACTGCACTTTTTGAAGCACAGGGCATTGTTTGCACTCTTGTTCACAGGGTCCTGGGCACCAGAGATGGTCTTAATCCAGTTCTCTGCCTTTTGAGACATAAGGTTTATATTGCTGCCCTTAAAATAGCTTTTTCTCGAAGGTAAACACTTCAGAGTTCCAAAAGAAATTTTCAAATTAATCATTTATATTTGACTAAGTAGTTCAATATTAATTAATACAATACTTAAAATGTTTTACTTTTAATTTCCAGATACCTAATCATGAGCTGGTTTGGGCTAAAATGAAAGGTTTTGGGTTTTGGCCAGCCAAAGTCATGCAGAAAGAGGACAATCAAGTCGACGTTCGCTTCTTTGGCCACCACCATCAGAGGTAAATTACACCCACAGTCTGATCGTTTCTCCATTAAGGGCAGTACATTTATTTTCAATGGGAAAAACAGCACATGACAATACAGTGACTTCTATCAATCATACTTCTAGACATTTTCCATAGCTGATGCTGCTTAGGCATATTAGTGGAGAGATTCCACTCATGCAGCTGGAGGGTCCCCAGATCTGTCCATTCCATCTTCTGGTAAAGGTAGTACAGATGTTTCTGCCATCTTCAAGGTCCTGTAAAAGACAGACTAATCAATTGGGGCTTAGAAGACCATGTCAATGAAGTTTCTTGCTGGGGAGATGAATTTTGACAAACCTGAAATATTTATACATTCATAATGAATGTTTGTATCCCCAAAGTAGACACCATTTTATCACTCTAAAATTATCTTGCATCAAAAGAGTGTTGACTAAAATTATAATATCACATCACGGACAATTAGAAAGTCTAAAATACTGTCATAATATCACCAGTAGTATTGATTCTCAAAGTGTAAGTTCACATTTTGTGAACCATCATAGGACTCACATTAGTTACTCAAAATCACAAAAGAGCCAGACGTGGTGGTGCATGCCTATAATTTTAGTACTTGGGAGGGTGAGACAGGAAGATCATAGATTCAAGGATAGCCTCAGCAACTTAACGAAGCCCTCTGCAACTTAGTGAACTATTTAAAAATACAATAGGGAGTGAGGTGCAGTTTGGAGGTAGAATGCCCGTAGGTTCAAGCCCCAGTACCACAAAATAAAAGCTACAAAAGGCATAAAGAATTCAGATTTTTTGGTCTGTTCGACAGATATTAAAGTAAGGAGAAAGTGACCAAAATCAGCTACATTATCTAGAAGTTTTACTTTGCAAGGATTTAAATCAGTCATCTATTGAATGAAGCTACAAACCGAGAGGCTGTATTCCTCCCATTGTGAATTTTTACCTGGTCTCCATTTAATTTAAAGAACTTTAGGGGCAAGAACCTGTGAGTACTTTTTTATTCTATGTTCTTTCATAGGTAGATACACTTAGCTGACACTGCTATCAAAAAAACATTAAATATTGACAAAATGACAATACAAAATGAACCTTTTCGTTTTGGATTAGTGGTGACTTCTGTGTTGCGTTTAACAAAGCACTTCAGGTGCTTCTGGTCCTGCACACAGGGACAGTGGCTCGTGGCCGCGTCTGCCTCAGACTTTTGTCCTGGCTCTGCCACCACTCCCCGGGGCATCTTCACCAGCCTCTGAGTCCTCAGTAGGACCAACCTCATGAGAGGTTTTGTAAGGTTCAAAGACATTTTCATACATGTGAATACCCCATGAAGGATAACTATTGTAATACAAATATGCAAAGTGGGGAAGAGTTCAGTCCAATTACAAAAAAAGTTAATTAAATTAAACAATTTAGTTTTGATGGAACAGAATGTTAAATCTCTTTATGCCTGGTATAGCCCTCTTTCTAGGAAATCAGGCTGTTCTTTCTGCAGGTTATAATTACATTATAACCCTGGTCCTATTCCCTCAAGGAATCCATAGCTTTTCTAAGAAAAATGCATCTCATTTGCCCAAGAATTCAACTTTTAAAACCACATTACTAGTAACAGCAATCTGATCATGAAATTTATATATTTTATCACTTTGCAAGTAGCTTTATAGTATCTTTTCCTGTAAGTGACATTTTCTTACTATTTTGAGTTAATTAGCTTTGATATACTATGTAGAAAATATTTTGAGTAACTGAGCTGCTCTACTTCCATCCGTTGAGGACGTCTGTCCCATGAAGAGAGAAAGCATGAAACTGCTTTTCCTGAGGGACGCCCAGCTTCCAGCAAAGTTTTACCTGAGCAATTTTGGACCAATGAGACTTTAAGGACTTCATTTTTAGAACATAAGAGATCCATTATCTTACTATAAGATACATAATCATTTTTCTTTGCTTTTCCTGGATACAATATGCCCAATAAACTATCTGAAAGAAAGTGATTGGTTAGGGCATATATTAAAAATTCTATCATGTTATTTGATTTATTAAAAACAAATTTTTAATTTTTTTTTTTTTTTTTTTTTTTTTGTGGTCCTGGGGATTGAACCCAGGGGCATTCTATCTCCCAGCTATACCCCCAGCCCTATTTTTTAGTCTTTATTTTGAAACAGGGTCTCACTAAGTTGCAGAGGGCCTCACTAAGTAGCTGAGGCTGGCCGCAAGCCCAGATCCTCCTGTCTCAGCCTCCCAAGTACTGGGATTACAAGGGTGCAGCCACGCCCGGCTATGAATTTTTAATTACTTAAGCAGTATACATGTAGAAAGAAAACGGTTTTAAGCAAATCAATGGTTTTAGACTAGTACTGACCGGTCTCCACTTGTTGCTCTTTCTAGACCTGGAGCATGCACACTTCTCCAGTTGACTGTCCCTGAGCTGCTTTAGTGGGTTTTATAGGGTTTGCAAGGTTTTACCTGCCAGAGAGAAAATAACTGTTAAGGTCTGGCTGCTGTCAGGAGTCTGGGTCTTTTTGCTGCAAGTAGGTGAAGGAGGGGTGTCCCACAGGAAATCAGGTACAGGTAAGAAAGTAGTAGAACATTTAGGTTCATTGACGGTCAGATCACTGAACCCGATTGTTTCATTTCAGAGCAGTGAGGACTGACACACACACACAGAGCCAAGGAACAGCCTGCCTTTTTCATTATATTTAAATTGTAGGTTTTTAAAAAATTAGAGAGTATACCCATGACACGTGATAAAACTGAACTATGTTTACAGTCATGGGGTTGATTTAAAGGAACAAATATATTATGAACTGTTTTGAGGCTCAATTTGATAGAAATGAATTGATTTTATTATATGTTACAGATAGCTTAATTAACATGAATACTCTGGTAGGTTAAAAGTCCTTTCCAATTAGCCAGCACTACTTACATCTCTCAAAAGCAACCTACTTTTAAAAAGTGAGCAGAAACACTTTTAATAATTGCCTAGTACATCAAAAGAACTAACAAATGTTGATTAAAAGAGTAGACTTTACTAATTCAAGATCTATAGGCAGGGAACTCTTCCACAAGCATAACTGCATTCCACATTAAAGTTAAGAGTTTTTCAAAGTGTAGTATACCTTATTAAAGTTTTTAACAAAGCAGTTATACCAGATAATACACAAAAGTTCAAATTTAACAATTTCAGCTGTGGCTAGTATCTAATAGTATAGCTTATTATATGTTTTTAATGTGCCTTTAAATTATAAAGCACATAGCTTAGCTTGTACAAACGAGTTAGAAATCTTCATTTATGGCCAAGGTACATGTGACCAGGATTCTCAAAGAAATTCCTTCAAAAGGCCCCATGTTTCTGGAACCCTGCCATGAGAGACCTAGAATGAAAACTGTGATGTCCTTTATATTTAGAGGAGAAATTTTAACTGAAATTTGGAAAGAATTGATCTGTATGTGCACAGAGCCATGCCCTACCTTGTGCTCTGGCACACCCATAGGTGCGCTCCTGGCTCCTGGGCGAGGCCCCTGTGGGATTTCCCCCTGCCGGTGTCCACTTTCTAAGCCTTGCTCATCCTGTGAAATCAAGCAAATTTAGCATGCACTGCCTCTCACAAAGACCCTCTTCTCTCCACCGCACCCTAGGTGTGCTGGTCTCGCGCTGCCTTGTGTGATTTCTTAGTTTTTTCTGCTAAATCAACAGAGGCCATGTACAATGCGCCATCGTGAGAATCGGGAGAAGCGAGGCCTTGCTGGATTCAGCCACTAGTATGCAGTGTGTCCTCTTCACTCTGGGCGCGTCTGCCCCAGCAGCCACACAAGGCAGCAAGTTCGAGACCCGAGTCTTGTACTCGAGGCAGAGCGAACCTGTGTTGAGTTGACACAGCATGCCAAGTGGACAGTAATTTAAATCCAGGCTAGAGATCAATGCCCAGGAAATTTATCTTGAATTTTTGAGCATTCTTCCTAAAGGAACCAAATACAGTTTTTCCCTCTCTAGTTTGGGATTAATAGTACATATAATTCAAAAGTATTTAAAATTGTGTTCATAATTAAGTACGTTGTTGATAAATGAACTTCTCCAATCATACTTGTCAATCTGGTTTCCCTATTACATAAGGGCATAACAATGTAATCTACTAAATAATATTTTTTAGATATCCTCATTTTATATAGATACACAGATCTCTCTCTTGAAAATTTCTTGGCATTTTCAAATGTTTCTGTGGTTGCTAGTCTGAAAGTAGCTGGATGGGTCCTACTAGCTTACAGTAACATTTTTTAAAGGATTTGTAAAGAAACAGATATGAACTATGAACAAGCTTAGCTAATTAAAGAAGACAGAGACCTAAGAGGAATTTATGAATCATACCAGTTTTGAGAATTTTGAGTGTGAAAAATGGCAGAAGGCCCCCCTGCTCTCTCCCTGCACGAGTTTACCAGCTGCAGCTCCTTGCCCGAGCAGGGGCCGCGAGGCTCATCCCCTGAGCCGGCAGAGGCCGAGACCCACCTTGTGGCTTCCTGCAGGGCATGGATTCCCTCTGAGAACATCCAGGACATCACGGTCAACGTTCACCGGCTGCACGTGAAGCGCAGCATGGGGTGGAAAAAGGCCTGCGACGAGCTGGAGCTGCATCAGCGCTTCCTCCGCGAAGGAAGGTTCTGGAAGTCTAAGAACGAGGACCGAGGGGAGGAAGAGGCAGAGTCCAGTATCTCCTCTACCAGCAACGAGCAGGTGAGTTGTGCCTAGGTCAGAAGCACACGTCAGTTCTTATTTTTAAATGTGAACGTCTCCATGCACACTCCTCACTGTAATAAACAGATTTTGACTTTTTTCTTTCACAAACGTTTGTGAAGTGCTCTGCATAAGTAAACGGAAGTGACTCAGATACATACGTAGATGTAACCATCAGTGCCCTGGGGCCGGCTCGGTGGTGTGGAGAGCGCGCCCAGCTGGTCTGGAGGGAACATTGCCCTGGGCCGGAGGCAGGCGCCGGGGCAGAAGGAAGGGCGCCTCCCGCCCGCAGGCCCAGGGGCAGCGTCATCCACAGCAGTATTTCCTAATGTCTGAAATAATTTGCTGTTACTTTTATAATGCCCACAGCTGAAGGTCACTCAAGAACCAAGAGCAAAGAAAGGACGACGCAATCAAAGTGTGGAGCCCAAGAAGGAAGTAAGTTTCCCGCCCTGCGGTGTCCAGGTGGCAGTCATAGTCGAGACAGACCTGGTGGATGCGCGTGACACTGAGCCGCCACCACAGTGCCCCCGTGGTCTGAGCCCGCCTTCGGGCCGCCAGCAGCTCCTGCCTGCAGCCTCGAGCCCAGGCTCGCTCGGGGTGTTAGCAGCCACGCGCAGTCAGCAGAGGTGGCGAGGGTGTGTTGCTCCCCACCCTGAAAGTTTTTCATAGCCTTATTAAAAACAAAGAGCAACAAAGAGCTTACCCAGTAAGTCAGTTATGCCAACATTCAAAAGTTGGAGGAGACTATGGTTAGCTGTTTTTTTAAATTATATAAACTGTTCATGTTTTAAAACAATCTGAGTACATTCCAGCCACATATTCAGTGAGGTGGTTTAGAATTTTAGAAAATTTGTTACTGTATCTAGCCCAAAAAAGTGGGTATAAGTTGATAATGATTTTATATTCTAACACAAATTTTTTGTTAGAAAGCAAAACCCATAATATTAATGTTTAATGACATTATAAGTGAAGCTTTTTAAAGAATTATTGTAGCTACTCACCACCTATATTTTTCATTCATTGGTTGGTTTGGGAGGGATTTGTTTTTAATTGTGGCATTTACATTCAACAAGATACCATCTTAATTACACGATTTAACACTTTACGTTTCTCGCTGAATTTTTATCCTGAGAAGAGATGTTCTTGAACTAGTGAGTCATCTTGCCTTGTTTTGCATCTCAACACTTTCCTCACCCGTTAGGAACCAGAGCCCGAAACAGAAGCAGTCAGCTCCAGCCAGGAAATCCCCACGATGCCGCAGCCCATCGAGAAGGTGTCGGTGTCGACGCAGACCAAGAAGTTAAGTGCCTCTTCCCCACGAATGCTGCATCGAAGCACCCAGACCGCCAGTGACGGCATCTGCCAGAGCATGTGCCACGACAAGTACACCAAAATCTTCAACGACTTCAAGGACCGCATGAAGTCAGACCACAAGCGCGAGACGGAGAGAGTCGTCCGCGAGGCTCTGGAAAAGGTGCGGCTGCAGCGGCCGGGCTGTGCTAGACCGAGCTGCGGGATCGCTCGACTCCTGGTGCTCTTCTTGCCACGACTCTACCCAGCTTAAGGGAGCAAACGGAAAAGGCCCGTCATTACTCCAGTAGTGACTGCAGGAAGTGTTTGAGGGGGTGGTCTGGGGAAAGACCGTGGGTTAACTCTGTTTTTCGTTTCAGCTGCGTTCTGAAATGGAAGAAGAAAAAAGACAAGCTGTAAATAAAGCTGTAGCCAACATGCAGGGTGAGATGGACAGGAAATGTAAGCAAGTCAAGGAAAAGTGTAAAGAGGAGTTTGTCGAAGAAATCAAGAAGCTAGCAACGCAACACAAACAGCTGATCTCTCAGACCAAGAAGAAGCAGTGGGTAAAGTACCCTCTTCTTTTACAGTCTCGTTTCTGAAACCGTCCCGCAGGTGTGACAGAATCGATCCAGAAGTGTGTCTGTGGCCTATGTAGTCACTATTCCTGAGCTAGATCGGTCAAGTTTGCCAACTTTAATTTTTAAATTCTTACTAAAAGTCCTATAGTCTCTCAATTGCACACCCCAAGTCACTAAGCGCCACTCGGGATTAGTTTATGAAGTCGAGACTATAATGCTTTAGTAAGTAACACAGTAAGCACACTTAATTTATATAATCTCTCCATTTATGCAAGTATTTTTTTCTTTTGAGGAAATGTGGCCCTTTTAGCTGGTGCCTTCTGGTATGTAATATCCAAGTTATGAAATGGCAGATGTAAGTATCATAACAATAATTAGCTTCCCCTGCCCTACTATTTATACAGTAGAGTTTTTTAAAGACGTCAACTTTATAACTACACTTCCTTAGACATGATTAAAGTGTCACTTGTAAGTTTGCCCTCACCTGTACGAAGCTCTTCCTTTGACAGCCCCAGGGCGCTCAGTGCCCTGCTGGGAAGCCTCACTCCCTACAGCCCGTAACGCGGCTGTTACTCTAATGGCTTTCTGAATAGCGTTCTAATTTTTGTTTTATCCAGCCTACATTATGGAAAGATTCCTTAAGTACATATAAACTTCATTAAAGAAATAAGCATTAAGCTGGGCATGGTGCACACACCTGTAATTTCCAGTATTAGGGAGGCTGAGATAGGAGGATTACAGGCAGGTTCAAGGCCAGTCTCAGCAACTTTGGCCCTCCACAATGTAGACCCTGTTTCAAAAGAATACATAAAATAGAGCTGAGGGAGCCGGGCGTGGTGGCGCACGCTTGTAATCCCAGCATTCGGGAGGCTGAAACCAGAGGATCCGCGTTTGAGGCCAGCCTCAGCTACCTAGTGAGGCATTCCACAACCTAGTGAGACCCGGTTTCAAAATAAAAAATAAAAAAATAGGGCTGGGGGGTGTAGCTTGGAGGTAGAACACCCCTGAGTTCAATCCCTAGTACCGCAAAAAAAAAAAAAAAAAAATAGAGTTGAGGGTGTAGCCCAGAGGTAAAATGCTCCTTGGTCAAATCCCTAGTGCCACAAAAAAACAAACAAGCATTAGAAAATGTGATAAAGATTTGGCAAGAAGGAAGAAACAGCATAGAATCTCGATGAATGTATAGAGAAAGAACGTGGTAGGAAACACTGGTAAATAATGAGATAGCCGCCACAGGATGGCGCATCAGGTGTGCTCACGATAGTGACAGAAGCAGAAGCCAAAGACCAGGACTGTAGTGCTGTCTCCATAGAGACTGAGAAAGCTCCACAGCAGACATTGCACGTAAGAAACGAAATCCCAGTACGTTTACAGAAGGATCAAAGGAAGCAGGAAGAGGCTCGAATGAGGAATCATAATACTGCTTTTTATAACACTTTACCATTCATAAAACAGCTGAAGTTGTATTTTTACATTTTTAGATGAGGCATTTGAGGCTTGAGACATTAAACAGTGATTTAAAAGCCTCCTTCTAAGCTGGGATTTCACAGCTCTTCTGCGTCACTGTGAGAACTAGAGCAGGGTTCTAAGACAGAACGCACCCGGGTCCGCCTGGTGCCACAAAGACTGGTGTTGAGATGCGAGAGAAGCATGGGAAGAAAGCGCGGCCGGGCGGGCCACAGCGAGGGGGGCGGGGGAAAGTGAGCGTGTGCACAGCATGCTAGGATCGCACTCACAGGGACCGAGGGAGTGGAGAGCGTGGCTTAGTACCCCTAAAAGATGAGGAAACTAGGATGCAAGTTAAACTTAGCCTGCAGTCACATGACCAATTGCTGGCACAGGCCAAATTCTAGTCCCAAACTAGAGCAGATGCACATCCAAGCTGTTTCCAAAATTAAACACTCTCTGTACCTTTCTAACCCTGACTTGACTGAAAGCGCAATTACTGACATAACAAAATCGTAAGAGTCTCAAAATATTAATTTTAACAGATAAAAAAGCACAAACTACCCAATCAAGAAGAACACTAGAAGGAAGAGTTTCAGAGGCCAAGCATAGGCTGTGCTCCCTGGGTCCTGCCCCGAGACTGACCCACCATCAGATGGCCTTCTTGGGGAACGGGGCTGCACGCCTCGGGGTGCTTACCAGGCTCCCCGGCCTGCCTCTACTCCCCAGTAGCGCCTTCTCCGCCATGTGGTGAGGGCCAAAACTCCTCCAGGGCCGGGGTGGAGCTCGGAGGTACAGGCTTGTCTGCTAAGCGGGAGCCCTGGGTTTGATCTGCAACACAGACACACACAGAAAAAGGTACCTTCAGACATCGCGAAGCGAGACGGAGAGGGACGGGGTCACCGGGTCCAGGCCACGGGCGTCCCTGGCGAGAGCGCACTCAGTGGTGTGGGGTTGGGAGACCACCGGGCAGAGCGGGACTGACAGCCGGGTGGCGGTCGGGCGGGGCTTTCCTGGAGGCTGGGGGAGCAGAGCAACCCAAGGCCAGAGCTTTCCAGGAAAAAACCGAGGACCGATGGCAAGCTCCGGGTGGGTCCGCGCCGCGGCCTGTGCATCGCCACCTCCCTTCCCTCCCTCGGTTTGAAGCGATGTCGCTCACGCTTGCCCTCAAGTCCTAACAGCGGCCCCTTGCTTCCCTCCCGCCCGCAGTGCTACAACTGTGAAGAGGAGGCCATGTACCACTGTTGCTGGAACACGTCCTACTGCTCCATCAAGTGCCAGCAGGAGCACTGGCACGCGGAGCACAAGCGGACCTGCCGCCGCAAGAGATGAAGCCGGCCGCACCACGCTCACGCCCAGACACAGCGGTTTTTGTTTCCAAGAAGCCAAAATTGTTTAGAATTTGCTTCCCATTTTGCACCAGCCTTTAAACACTTTTCGTGAAGAAATTTTGCACAGTAGTTTAAATCTTTTGTTAATGCTCCTCCCGAGTTTTTCAGGGGGTTAAAGTAACATCAGTGGAGGGTATTATTTTAAATGAATTTTAATTGAGAATTTGTTGCATTTTCAGCAAATTTTAAAACATTTTTAGGTTTTACAGAGATTTTAACCTTTAAACAACAGATCTTTAAAAAATAAAAAACAGCAGGTGAATACAAGTGAGTTTAACAAAGAAACATTTAGAATAGATCTGAATGTAAGAACTACAGAACTGTTTCAGAAATAAAACATACTACCTTGATGTGACATTTATTTCTTAACCTTGTTGAGCTGGTTTTGTTCAGCTTGATTTACTGTTAAAAGGCATTATCTGTTGGTTATGCCAGTGGGTATGTGATTGAATTTAGGGAACAGGGTTGACACAGCAGGACTAGTCCTGCGTATTTTTTCTTAAATATTTCCCAATTGTGTTTTTCATTATTTCTTTTCAATATATAACTTTTATAACAAATTATTAGCTTTGATCTTGTAGTTTAAAATTGCAGGGAACTGGGGTAATCTTTTACTGCGCTGGATCTTAGAGAAAATGAATATTTAAATTTTAAAGTTTGCACATTTCATCTTTGTCCTAACATGAGTGCTTGTAACAAAATCAACAACAAAAATAAAAGCCAAAAACTACCTTTATCCATATGTGAAATTATAGATGAGGCATACAAATTTCTTTACCACTTCCCTTCCCAAGTCCCTTCCCAACTGCCTAGTACCTGGTGTCACTCGTGTGTGTAAGTTCACACAAGGAGGGAGGGAGAGAGAGAGAGAGAGAGCACTTACGTTTCACAGAAGCCGTTATGTTGGTAGTAAATGGGCCATTGCCTACTAATGAACTCCATCACTGTATACAGAATGAAGAATAATGCATGTTAATTTTCTTGTATTAAAGATGCCGTGATTTGTAAAAAGTCTGTATTTTGCGGAATGTCTGGATTAAGAAGCATTATCAATAGGAATGGATCGATAGTTGAATAATGTTTTTTTATACATAGATATATGAAATACAGCCAGGAAAAATTACTTTTCTTTAAAAATATTTCACAATTTATGGTTTTTCAAAGACTGATCTTAGACCAAGTCAAATTCCCATTTATCGTTTAGTTATTTTTTTGGAGGTTAAAGAAAGAATTTGTAAATATTTATTTAGACCATTGATATTTATTAAAAGCAATTACTCACAACGGAAGTGGAAGAATCCGGAGGAAAGCCTTTTAGAAAGTTTTCTCCAGGTTTGTCAGGGTCACTCTAAAGATGAAAATGTCAGTAAGTCTTCTGTGAAATACCCTCCATCCACTCGAGCTGCTGATGCAGACGGTAGTGACACAAGTCAGTTGACAAACTACTGCCCAACGGTGCGCGCCACTTTGTACAAACTCCTCGGCAGCCCCTCTTCATCGACGCACGGGAAGCGCGAGGCCCCCCCCCATCGTGCGCGACTGGCCGGCGTTGCCACGGTGCCGTGGCCCGGATAGGGATGTCATACCGAGAACACTTACCCTTCCTTGGTTCGTTTTCCAAGTTTTAAAACTTCGATCCACCCCTATGAGAGCAAGTCATTGTGGGAATATTTTTTGGTGTAAAATCATTCCAGAGTGTGTAATATTTAACTGATAGCTGCATGAAAGTGAGATTCGTGTTACTTTGGCTTTTCTGTCTCTGTTGACACGGTTGCACATTTCCAAGTTACTACAGTGTGAAAACTGTGTGTTTAAAAAAAAAAAAAAAGACAAAAAACAAAATTTAAAAAAAGATCGTGGCCTGGTTTTGTAAAAGTTTTAGGTAAAAATTACAATTGATTGTTTTAGGAACCATTATTAAAATTTTTCTGCAAATCATAAAGCTATATCGAGGTGTTGAGCTTAGCCACTACGCACATTGTAATTACCCATTGTGGCTGTCCAGTTCTATGATGCATTCTGGTATTTTGTAAGCTGCTCTGACTAGCAATATATAGATTCATTTAATGTGTTAACATTGGTTAATAAATGTATTTAAAAAAAAGAACAGAAAGCAATTGGCTTTAATAAGTTGTGGGTTTAGTCCATTCCCCTCTGCCAAACCCAACACATCGGGCCTAGACGTGAGGGTATTGGACCGATAGATACCCTCCCTGGGCCACTCACCGGTGATGGTTGAGCCCTTCAGGAAGTCAAGGTGTTGGGCGTTCACATTGGATTTGCTTTCACCAGAACTTGGAGGGCGGTGGCGTGATGTGGAAAGGGGAAGTGGAAAGGGGAGAGAAGTCAGTCACTGCCTCTGAGCCTGGAAAACCAAAGCAGCCCTCAGAAGCGAGACCAGCAGAGGCTCCTAGTTGTCCCTACCGGCTGCAGTGGTACAGAGCCACCTGTATACCAGTTCTAGGTTTTAGTGCCAGTGCTAACTGCCTCCGCTTCACTAGGTCTGAATGCTCAAGTCCTACTCACCGTAAGATTCAGAAGGTTCCCACGGTCATCCTAGGATGGTCTCACCACTCTCCTTGCTGTCTTCATTTTGCTAACTCCATTGTTCTAAGCAACAGACTTCCTGGTCCGCATTGAAAAATCTCTGTGAAACATCAACTCTTGATTATGAACCCTAAGCATAATTGTGTTCAAAATGGTTTTCCCACTGAAAAAAAATGACTAACAGGGATAAATCCATCCCTACATAGGCATCACCAAAAACAGTACCTGAGCTGAGAGGAAGGAAGGGGATCTCCAGGACAGACAGACGATACTGCTTCTGTAACGGGGACAGACCAGATTGAAGGAGCGAGACCAGTGGATTAGAGACAAGGAAGCAGTGGGCTACTTCCCAGTACTTAGAACACAAATCCAAAAGCTGGAAAAAGGATGCTTGTGTAAAAGTCCTGTTTTCATGAACAAGGAAAAATTTGCAGTCATATAGCAAAGCAAGAGCCTTGTTCTTGCTACTCAGGACAGGACAGTGCAGACAGGTAAACTTAAGATGACAAAATAATTCAGTCAAGACCTGTTCACAGTTAAATGAAAGGCAGAGCTAGGTCTCCAACTCGGGTCTGTTTGATTGCAAAGCTTATCTTTGTAACCTTTATGCTCAGCTGAAATACCCAGGTAGAAAACCAATAAACATCGGGTATTTGTCAGTGTTGTTGCCTTCAATACACCGAGGAGCACATTTATCATCTTTCCCTGCCTCATATGTCACTTTGCCAACTGGTTCACAGATGCTGATTTCAACTCAGGAACCATCACCCTCCACACCGCCCCGCCGAGGCCACTGTGTGATAAGTAGCGTTGCTTTTCCTTTGCCTTCGATCTCTCAATTCGCAGATTTGACATTGACTCTGATCCCCTGGTGGGCTCACTAACCTCGCTCCAGTCCACCCCGCATTTGCATTGCTCTAACAAGTTCCAAAGTGCTGCCTATTAACAGAAAAACAAAAGCAGTTGACTCTTTCCTGAAAAAAATGCACATGGAAAATACATACAGAAGACAAACTGCATACAATTCTACAGATTCCTAAGGCCAAGAATTATCTTGACTCTCAGGTTAAGAATTCCTGAGCCAAGCCTGGCGGGGTGGCACATACCTGTGATGCCAATACTTGGGAGGCTGAGACAGGAGGATTGAAGGTTTGAGGTCAGCCTCACCTCAGCAACTTAGAACTTGGTGAAGCAAAACTAGTGATAGTGAGACAACTACCACAGTCTCGATCAATCCTCTGGAACTTTGCACTCATGACACACGAAGGCTTAGAATGCAGAATCTGATCTCGGGGGGCTGGTACTCGGCCATTCTCAAAAATTTCCATGTGAGGCTGATTCTACTCACCAGAGACCACAGGTGAGAGGCCAGGTCTTCCAGGTGTGTACAATCAAAAGATAAAGATTTAAATACTAATGCCCTGAATTAAAAGCCCCATAAAGCAATGTTGTTCAAACATACCGTGAGGTAGGCATAGAACTAATTTTTCTAATAGCCACATTTTAAAAAGTAAAAGGAGATGAAATTAATGTTAACATATCTTAACCTTATCTAAAGCATCATGTCAATAATACAAAATTATTAATGACAATTACATTGTTTGCTACTATATCTTTAAAATCTAATGTGTATTTTTTTTTTTTTTTTTTTGCAGTACTAGGGATTGAACCCAGGGGTATTCTACCTCTGTGCTATGCCCCCAGCCCTGTTTTTATTCTTTTTTTTTTTTTTTAACAGGGTCTCACTAAGTTGTGGAGGGCCTCACTAAGTAGCTGAGGCTGGCCGCAAACCTGCGATCCTCCTGTCTCAGCCTCCCAAGTACTGGGATTACTAGTGTACGCCACCACGCCCGGCTTCATTCTATTCTTTCAACTCATCTCCAAACTGCCTTGAGTTTCTATTGAATGTTTCTTCTACAGGAAGCCATCTTTCACCATGGATTTATTTATACACACACACACACACACACACACACACACACACACACACACACACAGGATTGAATCCAGGTGCATTTTACCTGAGCTACACCCCCTGCCCTTTTTATTTTGAAACAGGTTGCTAAGTTGGCATGCTCATTTGCCTGTGATCAGTTGGCTACTATATTGAGTATCTGAAAAACTATAACTGTATCTGCCCTGTCAGCACCTTACCTGTAATGGGTATTCAGACCACAAACATGTTAGAGTGTTGATGACATTCCTAAGAGCTAAAAAGGAAAAAAAAAAAAAATCAGTCAGTTCTTTCCAGAATCTGAGCGTCCCTGAGGGCAGGCTTCTGATGTTTCAGTTTCAGATTTGAGAGCTTAGAAATCATACAGCTAGTTGGGCGTGGTGGTGCAGGCCTGTCATCCTGTACTTGGGAGGCTGAGATAGGAGGATTGCAGATTTGGAACCAGCCTCACCAATTTAGGGAGGTCATCTGCAATTTAGACCCCGTTGCAAAATTTTTAAAAATTGGGGTGGGGGTATAGCTCAGAGGTAGAATGGCCTGAGTTCAATCCTCAGCACCACAACCAAACGAAGTCATACAGCTAACACATTCCAACCACATTTTAGTCTGGAGAGGGATCCTAAGTCCCTCGATTAGTTCAAATCCTTAACCTCAGACTGGAGAGAGAACCGAGAGCCCACACGGAGTTCTGTCGTATGTGACGACCTGGGTGAGCTTTGAAGGAGAAAGGCAAAGCCGCACCTCGGCCCCCCTAGGCCAGGCCTGGGGATGAAGCCGACACAGGATGAGTTGCCAGGAGACAAGCCCAGCACGTGTCAGTCAACTGTGGAGCCCTCGTAAGGAAACAAAGACGCGGCACGCTGGTAAAGCCAAAATGCTTTGACACCAAGTTGAGTAAAGACAGGCAAAGGTGGAAAAGCCAATTACGTGCATTAGTGAGAAGGAGGGAGGGCGAGGGAGTGGGGTGGGAATTGGGGAAGGGGTTAAATGAGAAATGTGTGCATATATGCCTTTATTAGCTTGTACCTAACAAAGATGTATGATTACAATGCACCAATTAATAAAAAAATTTAAAAAAAAAGAAAAGCCAATTATGTGGGGAGGCCAAAGGAAAACTTAAAAACAACAACAAACAAGATCTACCTGGACAAAATTCTCTTGCCTGTGAGTCCCAGCTGAAGAATGTTTCTTCTCTCCTACAGACAGGATTAAAACACAACCCCTGCCCTTTTTATTTTGAAACAGGATTTCACAAAGTTGCTGAGGTTATCCTCAAACCTGCGATCTTCCCGACTCAGCCTCCTGAATACTGGGATTATGGGCGTGTGCCACCATAGGAGGTTTACCATGGAAGTTTTAATCTCCTAATTTGCATTTCATATTTTGGGCTGGTATATTCTACCCACCCTTCAAGGACATTATACTTAGTAAACCAGCCCCAGAAGGCCAAACTCTATATGATTCTACTTAGACAACGCATCTAAAATAGTGAAACGCAAAGACTCTGAGAGAACTGAGGTTGCAGGAGCTGGGGGGAGGGGAGAGGGCGAGCAGCTAATGAATGGGCAGAACGTCTGCCACGTGAGAGGAATACGTTCCAGACACCAACTGTACGACATTGTTTCTAGTTGCAATACTGTGCTGCTCACTTAAAAGTGTGTTAAGAGGGTAGGTCTTAGCCACGCATGGTGACACATGCCTATAATCCAAACACCTGGGAGGTGAGACAGGAGGATTGAAGGTTCAAGACCAGCCTCAGCAATTTAGTAAGATTCTTAGCAACATCGAAAGACCTTGTTTCAAAACAAATTTTTTAAAAAAGGGCTGGGAGTGTAGCTCAGAGGTAGAATGCCTTCAGGTTCAATCCCCAGCACCAATAGAGGAGGAGGAGGAGAAGGAGGAAGAGGAGGAAGAGGAGGAAGAGAAGGAGGAGGAGGAGGAGAAGGAGGAGAAGGAGGAAGAGGAGGAAGAGGAGGAGGAGGAGGAAGAGGAGGAGGAGGAGGAGGAAGAAGATGATCTTGTATCAAGTAACAAAATAAAATTTAAAACAAGGGCAGTAACTGGGCATGGTGACACCTGTCATCCCAGTACTTGAGAGCCTGAGACAGGAAGATTGCAAATTTGAGGCCAGCCTCAGCAACTTAGTGAAGCACTCAGAAATCTAGTGATACCTTTTATTTCCAAATAAAAAATAAAATAGGACTGAGGGTGTAGCTTGGAGGTAGAATGCTCCTGTGTTCAATCTCAAGCACCCCCACCCCCCACCCAACAAAGAAGACCCAAGGAATGAATGAAAAATAAACTCACAGTGAGATACCATCTTGCATCCTCTCGTGTAGCTGGGCGGTCGCCCCTTCTGCAGGGCAAGTATTCCAAGATTCCAGAGATGTTTGATGCCACCAATAGTACTGAACCATATATACATATATAATATTATATATATTATTAAAAATACATTATATATATATAATTCTGATGACAAAGTTTATAAATTAGGCACATTAAAAGATTAACGACAAGCCGGGCGTGGTGGCGCATGCTTGTAATCCCAGCATTCGGGAGGCTGAGACCGCAGGATCCGGGTTCGAGGCCAGCCTCAGCTATCTAGTGAGGCACTCTGCAACTTAGTGAGACTCGGTTTCAAAATAAAGAATAAAAAACAGGGCTGGGGGTATAGCTGGGAGGTAGAATGCCCCTGAGTTCAATCCCCAATACCACAAAAAAAATAAATAAATAAAAAAAGATTAACGACAAACACTGTAATAAAACAAAATGACTACAACAATATACTGTCATAAAAGTTACTCGACTGTGGTCTCAAAACATGTCACTGTGCCGTGCTCACCCTTCTCGTGACAATGTGACATGGGACGCCCAGGTCGTGAGAGGAAGAGCAACCAAGGGCCCAGACATCAAGACACGGCTTTAATCCATCAGGAGCAGCAGGCTAGGAGGACGCCGGTGACTACAGGTACTTAAATCCACAGGAAGCAAACCATCAGATAAAGACTATTGCGATCAAAAAGAAATGAAGCCGGGTGTGGTGGTGCACACCTGTAATCCCAGCATTCGGAAGGCTGAGACAGGAGGATCAAAGGATCAGCTGCAGTAACTTAGCAGGGCCCTCAGCAACTTAGTGAGACCCTGTTTCAAAAGAAAAAATAAGGCTGGGGGTGGGTAGCTCGGAGGTAGAATGTCCCTGGATTCAATCCCTACTAAGACCAAGAGAGGAGAGAGGGAGAGAGGAGAAGAAAGCGGGAGAGAGAGGAGAGGAGAGAGGAGAGGAAAGTGGGAGAGAGAGGAGAGGAGAGGGGAGAGAGAGGAGAGAGGAAGAGAGGGAGAGAAACACCGACAATATGTGAAGAGCCAGAGATACTCCATCTTGGCTGACAGCAATGGAAAAGTTTGAAGTTTGTTCCACACCATGTCACCATGTCATCCTGTCCTCCTCACTTCTAGGTATCTACCTAAGAGAAAGGAAAACACAGTCTACACACAGGCCCGTGCACAAATGTCCACGGCAGCACTAACCCGTGAGAGAGAGTAGAAACAGCTCGGACGTCCATCCGCTCATGGCTGGATGAGCAAAATATAGTCTATACATATTACACAATAGAGAACCCAGGAACATTCTACCTTGGAGCTACACCCCTAATCCTTTTACATTTTTTTCGAAATTTTGAAACAGGGTCTCTTAGGTTACTGAGAGTCTCACTAAATTTTCTTTCTTTTTTTTTTTTTTTTTTTGCAGTACTGGGGGTTGAACTCAGGGGCATTCTACCTTCGAGCTATACCCCCAGCCCTATTTTTTATTCTTTATTTTGAAACCGAGTCCAAGTTGCGGAGTGCCTCACTAGGTAGCTGAGGCTGGGCGCAAACCCAGATCCTCCGGTCTCAGCCCCCAAATGCTAGGATTACAAGCGTGCGCCACCACACCCGGCTCACTAAATTTCTGAGGTTGTCCATGAACAATGTGCGGTCCTCCTGTCTCAGCCTCCCAAGTACTGGGATTATAAGGCATGCGCCGTCACACCTGGCAAGAAGGGAATTCTGACAGGTGATAGCACGGATGCACATTGAAAACGTTCTGCTTAAAGGAGCCAGCCATAGAAGACCACGTGTTGCATGACTGCACCTAGATGAAGGTTCTAGAATAAGTGGCTCTGTAGCCAATGAAAGGAGGCGATTCCCTGCCTGGAGTCGGGGAGACAGGCACCTGATGGTGGGCTAGGCAGAGGCTGCTCGTGGGCACAAGGGTTTCTTTTTGGAGACATGAAAACATTCTAGTGAGAGATTGTGGTGTTGCCTGCACACCTCAGAACATACATAAATAAAAAATTGTATCCTTCAAATGGGTGTGGTGAGTTATATTTCAATCAAGATATTTTAAAGAAAAGGATGCTTGGCCAGGCACAGGGACACACACTAGTAATCCCAATAGGGCTGGGGTAGAGCTCAGAGGTAGAATGCCTCTGGGTTCAATCCCCAGTACCACAAAAATAAAGATTTTTAAATGAACTGGTAATATAGCTCAACGGTAGAGCCCTTATCTAGCATGTATGAGGTCTTGGGTTCAATAGACCCTGGTATTAAAAAAAAAAGAATGCTGAAATGAATTTACAGATAAGAAATAGACCTATTCATAAGGCAACAATCAGATGTATTCACAGGACACATTTTGCATTTCTATGGACAAGGATAGTTTGCATTATTACCAGTTCTTTACAGTTTATGGTTGTGAGGTAGCTCAAAGGCAGCAGAGAGAGAGAGAGAGAGAGAGATAATCCACATGGTGAGCTACAGTAGACCACTCGTCACCCTGTATTTGCACAATTAAAAATCATTCACAGGCTGGGGCTGTAGCTCAGAGGCAGAGCACCCACCTAGCACAGGGGAAGCCCTGGGTTCAATCCCCAGCACTCGGTAAACACCTTAAAATCAACTTTTACATTATTCCCTGGCAAGCTTAATAACCCAATAGTTCAAGGAACATGGACTATTCAAAGAAATTCAAATGACTTTTTAAAATATTTTTAAAACGCTTATTTTAGCCCGGCACAGTGACACATCCCTGTAATCCTAATACTTGGGAGGCTGAGACAGGAGGATTGCAAGATCTAGACCAGCCTCAGCAATGGAGTGAGACTCCCAGAAACCTAGCAAAACCCTGTTTCAATAAAACAATAAAAAGGGCTGGAGAATGTAGCTCAGAGGCAGAGTACCCATGGTTTCAATTCCCAGTACCAAACCCAAAACCAAAACAAAAAACCTCATCTACTAAGAAATGCCAAGTCAAAGAATTCCAAATACCATTTCTCCCATGCCATATTGGTGAAGATATAAAAGTAGAGCTCTTTCTGTCGGTGAAGTGTCTCCGGTTCACTTAAAAAGTGAAAGCACTGTGGGGCGTTTTCTGGCAATATCTGTCAACATTACAGATGTCTTTACCCCTCAGTTCACCGTTCCCATTTTTGGGAACCCATCCATCACACTTGCTTGCCCACGTATGAAATGAGCTCTGTACTATCAAAACAAAAGCAGATTGCTTACAACAGAAGATGGGAAAGACTTTGTGCCATCAATAGCGACTGTTGGGTACTCAGCCAATGTTCACTGTGTCCTCTTTTTTTTTTTTCAGAACTGGGGATAGAACGCAGGGGCATTCTACCTCCCAGCTGCACCCCCAGCCCTATGTTTTATTCTTTATTTTGAAACAGGGTCTCACTCAGTTGCGAAGGGCCTCACTAAGTAGCTGAGGCTGGCTGCGAACCTACATTCCTCCTGTCTCAGCCTCTCAAGTACTGGGATTACAAGCGTGCGCCACCGTGCCCAGCTGCTCCATCCCCCTTTAAGATGGATATCCAAGATATACTTTAAAGACACCAAGGCACAGAATAGATAGTATACTACCTTTGGGATTAGACTAAGGGAGGAGCCGGGCGTGGTGGCACACACTTGTAATCCCAGCATTGGGGAGGCTGAGACCAGAGGATCCGGGTTCGAGGCCAGCCTCAGCTTCCTAGTGAGGCTCTCTGCAACTTAGTGAGACCCTGTTTCAAAATAAAGAATAAAAAGTAGGGCTGGGGGTGTAACTCGGGGGTAGAATGCCCCTGAGTTCAATCCCCAGTACCGCAAAAAAAAAAAAAAAAAAAAAAAAAAAAAGGATAAGGGAGGAGTAAGAATTCATACATACATACACATGTGTTCATAATTGGCTTGCATTCACGTAAACACCAATACACCAGGAAACAGCACAAATAGTCAACTATTCAAGGCTACGGGGACGGGGGACAAGATCAGAAACATAACTCCACAATGAATACTTTATATAACTCACATACTTGGACCATGTGATTAGATTACCTACTCAAAACATTACATTTTGCAAAAAAACGATGATTTGGCTTTTCCTAATAACCCAGGCAGTAAATGCAGAGACACTGACAAACAGGTAGCAGTGATATGTTTCTGTTTTCGCCATTCTTAATTGTATCATTCCCAACCCAAGAGGCCTGAACTCCTCTGTGTGGATTGTGGCTGTTCGTTTCTTGAGGGTGTGTTTTCTATTTCTGCTACTAGACCATTAGCATGGGGCAACCTTGTACTTCCTTGAGCCCCACTCGAATCTGTCTTTAGAACTTTTAGTATGGATTTCCTAAACACCATCAAATGGACTTATTGTCCTTATATTCTGAACGCCAAGACACCAATGAAACTCGTGATGGAGCTGATGATTTGTAGAATAAAGATGACTCAAAGAACAGAGGATGCTTCCAAAGCAGAATTAGGGGGGTGGTGGAGAAGGTCTTTTTATAGAAATGTACCCTGCAAGCAGGGCATGGCGATATACGCCTGTAATCCCAGTACTTGAGAGGCTGAGATAGGCGGATGGTAGGTTCTAGGCTAGCTTTAAGCAATTTAGTGAAAGCCTGTTTCAAAACAAAACAAAAAAATGTAAAAAGGCTTGGGAGTGTAGCTCACAGTTAGACCACCTCTGGGTTCAATCCCCAGTAACACACACACACACACACACACACACACACACACACACACACACACTCACGAAGAGCCTAGTGTGGTGTCACACACCCGTAATCCCAGTACCTGGGAGGCTGAGACAAGAAGACTGCAGTTTCAAGGCCAACCTTAGCAACCTACTGAGGCCCCTCAGCAACTCAATGAGACCATTTCAAAATTAAAAATAAGGCTAGGGGGTGTAAGCTTGGATGTAAAAAGCTTCTGTGTTCAACCTCCAGTACCTCCATCAGTCTCCCTTTTAAATAATTACACAAAATATTCAACACGCTAATACCTGAAGCTTGACTTGGTCCTTACACAACTCACATAGAGGGTTTAATTATTCACATCGTAGAAGATCCCAGGGATTCCTTTACTTACCTTTAAAGAGTGACAGAATTAGACACCAACACCGAATCTGCGTGCCTCTGCAGACGGACTATTAATCAGAAATTCAGAATAATCCGGAACTGCGGTATAAGAAAAAAGTCTGAAATGTGTGTGCCTGTGTCGAGTGGCGTGTTCTACTCTTGCTTTTAGGAAATCACAGATCTGGACCACGGTCCTGTTTATTACGCTTTGCAAGCCCCCAGCTACCTCAGTGAAGAGACAAGGACCCTGGCTGGAGAGGGGTCCTGGTGCCGCTGTGTCCGTCTCACCCATCCGAGGGCCCCATCACCTGGACAGGACGCTTCCCGCTCACCTGTACCTAGAAGCATAACCAAGTCCCAAACCATCCACAGGAGCTCTCCCGTTTTCTATTTACTTCGAGAAACAAAGACCCAGCCACCTGTCTGTAGGGTTCCCGCTTCTCCAGGGAGTCCTCCTCTGGAGGATGGCTAGCCTTTGCTGCTGGACAGTACCCAAACTCTGAAGACCCAGTGATATTTGAAACAAATTGGCTTTGGGGTCATTACAGAAGCTCACCAGGAAGAAAGGACCAGGTTCAAGTTTCCCTGAAATAAAAGCAGTAGGGATAGAAAGCAGTTGGAAATGTGTCCACCGATCCTAGAGTTAAAGGCGCCTTTTTTTTCCCTCTTCTTTTCTTTTGGTGCTCAGGATTGAACCTGGGGGATTGTGCCTTCGAGCTATACCCCCGACTCTTTATATATATATATTTTTTGAAACAGGCTCTAAGTTGCCGAGGCTGGCTTCAAACCTCCGATCCTCCCATCTCAGCTTTCCAAGTACTGGGATTACAGGTGTGTATCCCCATATCCCCCCTGCCATGATTAAAATTTAGGTGAGACAAGTGTAAATTGTGTATAATGAACATCCCGCAGCTATGGATAAGAGGGGCAGGATTACAGGAAGCAGGAAGCTTTGAGACTCAGGTAGTCCTGAGGAGGAACGCTTCTGTTTCTGCACTCGTTGGGGTCAGGGGCCACATGGGATTCGAGGCCAGGTTCTAACACACTCAAACGTAGAACAGTGTCTTTGGTGGTTTGGCTCACAGGGGCTGATTCACTCCCCTTATTCCCCTCCACCCAATATCCTCCAGGGCTTGTACTTAAATTTAAGACATCTGAAGCTTTTTCTCATTATCAACAGCAGGGGGAGAATGTGCTTCAGTGGGCTTTAGCAGCCTGATAATCCTATTTGGTAAGACCAAAGAACTATGTATCCTGGGGACAGGGGAATGATATTTTTGTTTTTGTTTTGTTACTGGGGATTGAACTCAGGGACATTCAATCTCTGAGCCACACTTCCAGCCCAGTTTTATTTTTTTTTACTTTGAAACAGGGTCTTACTAAGTTGTTGAGGCTGACCTCGAACCTGTGATCCTCCTGTCTCAGCCTCTCAAGTACTGGGATTACAGGCCTGGCTAAAAATGAGATTTCGTTGTCTCCAACTGTCTTAGAGACAGAAAATACTGCTTTGTGGCAGAACGAAGGCAGAGCTGAGCACCACCCTGAAGACGAACTCACAGCCCCGGTTTCTGCTAGACCCGACCTCCCTGGGTTCCCCCACCATTTACCTCCAGTATCTGCCAGTGGTTGGGGGTTCAGATATTTGACTGACTAAATAAAAAATACAGAACTGGAAAAGTTAATTTTTTTTTTTTAAGTCTGCTCTTAAATTTAGGGATCAAGAACTGAATAGCTTTTCTACTTTTGAAAGGTTGCAAAAAACGATAGATTAACGGTTCTCAACAATGGAATGCAATGCCTATATTCATGTATAAAGTTGGGCTGAACTAGAGCCACACGCACTTAGCTGAACGTTACCAAAAGCTGTGTGTTTTGTCATCTGCAACTAGCAGCTGACATGGAAGCCATGTGGCTTCAAAGCCTACAACACTTCCTAGTTGGCTCTGTAGAAAATAAGTTTGCCTTCCCTGTCTAATGAGGCTTACACCGAGCTGGCTGCTCTCATCGAGAATGACAGCTATGCCGGGCGTGGTGGTGCACACCTGTAATCCCAGCATTTGGGAAGCCGAGACAGGGGGATCACAGGTTTGCAGCCAGCTTTAGCAACTTAGCAAAATCCTCTTTCCAAATACAAAATAAAATAGAGCTGAGTGTGTGGGTGTGTAGCTCAGGGGGAGAACACCCGTGGGTTCAATCCCCAGCACTACAAAAATAAAACAACAAACAAGGAATGGTTAGTGGTCCTTGTTGCCATATCCTAGTATAAATGCCTGTTAATGACTAAGGATCTGACCTAAAGAATGCTACAAGATTGTAATACCAACTCCATCTTCCCGGCTTGGATTCCATCTCCAGCAAATGCACGGCTGACGATAGGAACAGACCATGACTTATTTAAATTCATGAGACCCACAACGTAAGCGTCAAGTCTACACTGACCTCCTGAGCCCTATGAAATACCTGTCATGTGTCTGCCGGCCAGCCAGCAACTACTCCACAATGGTGAAGACATTTTATGTTTAAGAATTCACTATGGCCAGGCATGGCGGTGCAGGCTTGTAATCCTACTGCTTGGGAGGCTGAAACAGGAGGATTGTAGGTTCATGGCCAACTTCAGCTACTTAGGCCCTTCGAAACTTAGTGAGACTGTTTAAAAATAAAGAATAAGGCTGGGCATAAAGAACAAAAAACTCATGTCATTTGCAGGAAAGTGGATGGAACTGGAAAACATTATGCTAAGTGAGATTAGTCAGTCACAAGAAGTAAAAAATCAGACGCTTTCCCTAATATTCAGAAGCTAGGGAGAAAGTGGGACATAAGAGGGACTCTAGATGAAGGAGAAACTTTAGTGAGCAAAGGTGATTTAACTAAAGGTGACGGGGGAGGGGAGGGACCCTAATGAACAAGATGTACTTTCACAAACATATCAAAGTCAATCACTAAACTGAACTTGAG